>BHDV01069810.1:0-74031 GCA_005406045.1 Adoxophyes honmai | reverse complement strand
CCTACACCAGGGCTGCTCTGCCTACACCAGGGCTGCTCTGCCTACACCAAGGCTGCTCTACCTACACCAGGGCTGCTCTACCTACACCAGGGCTGCTCTACCTACACCAGGGCTGCTCTGCCTACACCCGGCCGGGGATGCTCTTCCTACTGCCCCATGCGCTTCATGCAGCGCTCCAACATGCTGCGGCCACTGCGCACGCCAGGTCTGCCTACTCTCAGCATCATCATTTCAGCCAAGATGTCCTCTGCTGAACATAAGTCTCCCCTTTAGTCTTCCATAAATACCTGTTTATACAGCAGGTCTACTCTACCAACTGCCAATCTCTCGTCGTCATGTCAGCTGACCAATCGCTCATGGCTGTACCATTTTAGCAAATTACTATGCAGTATTCCCAAGAAAATAAGTCACATCGGCTGTTACCATCTGCGCCGAGAAGCGCAGAACGATATCCGAGAGTAGTCGAACGAGTAATTTATTTATGTATATTAAACTTTATTTACAAACGTTCTGGGCACAATTTTGTTTGCTTTGTACACACTTTAGTTCGGCTACTCGACGCATTTGGCGCTGGGGTGCTAGACATCTGTCTGAGACTTCAATCAATAACCAATCACAACACCACTGTTCAACGCGTGAAAAAATCTCTTTTATCATTGGTAGATCGAAGTTTCCCGCGCCACAAAACTGATCTATTATGCAGGTACATCGTGGAGCATTCTTTGTTTGGTAATACTGTACCTCATTCACGGTAACAAATTAATGGGGAAAACAAAAATACAGTGTTTAAACTAAGTTGGCTACCTTTGTTTAATCAAAAAGCTTTTGACAAATTGAAACGTCATAATAGATTTTTCGTATAATTTTAAGTGATAAATATTTTTTTGTTCAATGGAGTTTCACCAATGAATTAAGTTCAATATTGTGTCACTTAAGGCTCATGCAGTTTTGGTATTTATTATGACGAATATAAAATTGTTAAATTGTTTTAGCCAAAAAAAAAATACTTCGAATACCAACTAAGATTTAAAATTCACTTCTATTATAGTAGCCAGGTGTGAACTCGATTTTCAAGATTGTCAAACGTCGTAGACTTTTTTCTTTGTGTTTTGTATGGGATTACGTGACAGAGAAAGCGCTATATTAACTTGTTTCCTTGAAGGAGGTATAGATAGCCAGATACACTAGATTATTTTTAAATCGCATTCCCGTAATGCCACATTTGCTATTCACCGATAAGCTTTAAGCATAAGACGACCGTGAGACTCCGTCTTAGTAAAATAAAATGGGCACACTTTCGTCTTTGTATCGAGATTAGTTTGAATTGTTTCGGGTCAATTGGTGACCCATCATCACCGCGCCACGGGAGCGGATGACGGGATACGAACTGGCTGAACCGAGCTAATCTCGATATAAGACATGATTGTATCATTTTATTTCACTATCACCGTTTTACTTCAATAACGTATCCTCAAAATCACATATTTTGTTAAAAAACAGATTCCCTATACACTATCTACGTGATAGTATAAGTTTAGTATTTAACCGCTTTTTTCTTCTTTTCAGAACACATTCTAAAGAAGCGTCCTATGCTTGCGTTTACTGCGGGCAGACGTTCGTTCAGAAATCTAAACTGACGTATCATATTAGAAAACACACTGGGGAGAGTACGTATTTGAATATTTATTACGTTTACATTTTATTACATTTAAATATGAATGACTCACTTCTTAAATCGAGTTTTGTTGTTTTGGCATAACACGTTTGGTAGCAGCCGCCGCGTCTATACAAAGAACTGCTGACTAGCTTGAAACATGTCGAGCTAAACTCGATTTTAAACCTTAGTTACCGTATAATGTTTTAAACTTTCGCGATTCTCACGCATATTTATATGTATGTACGCGGGACATAATCACGATTTTACGATTTTATTTACTTTCTCGACGTTTCGGCCGCGTTACAGCGACCGTGGTCACGACTTGACTGAAGCAGTGCACGACGTTTGTTTCGCAGCCCGAGTTCTTCGAACTACCCGCACCTGATTTTCATCAGTAACGGCTCCTCAAACCACCCGCGTTTCATCAATATTGTCCACCGTCACTCTATTACACTATTACAGTTACCGTATTTTTCATTAACTATTTGTCTTTCTTATGTTATGATCGAGATAGTAAAAAGTCGCGTACAGTCAAGGAAATTGATACCAGTGCCACTTTGCTACTTTGAACCCTTTCATAGTAAGTTTCATATTGTTTTGATAAGTAGAAAGTATGGTATGTCACAGTGACATTTCTTGTGAAAAGGTACAAAGTGGCACAGTAATCAATTTCCTTGACTAGTATTTGGTGTCTCTTAGTAAAAAATATGATCAGGTATAACGCTTATTTTCTAATCGATTTAATGTATTTTTCAAGATGAGTCGATATTTTCCAGATCTGGAAACCTGTACTATCTGCTCGAAGCTCTTCACCAGCGCTTGCTCCCTGCGCGAGCACATGAAGATACATCTGGCGAAGAAGAAAGAGGCTGTGCAATGCCCGCTATGTGGTAAGTCCAAAATGTCTCTTAAAGTCCTAATAGACCGGCAAGTAGGGATGGGAATTTGTCGCTCGACAACTTTTCTTCGCACATTGTAAAAAATACCCATTAAAAAAAGTCGTAAAACAAAAAAAAAATGGTAAAAAGTGATAGGAATTTAGGCTTAAGAGGGTGTCAGTGATTTACAAATGACCCTGCATAAATGTGTAATGTGTGTACTTTCAGACAGGAAGTATCAAGACGAGCGATACATGTTGCGCCACTTGAGAACTTCACATACTCGCACGCAGCTGCCCTGTCCGCTGTGCGACAAGGCGCTCACTAGCATGGCGGGCTTGCGGCACCACGTCGTGTCTCACAGCGGACTAAACACCTTTCGGGTAAGTTCCGCCTGACGTGACGTAAGTGACACATATTCGTACAATGGTACAACCAGCCTCAGAGAAAACTGAGACTTCTTGTTAAATCCCTCACCTAGAATAACTTGTAAAAGGATACTCTTAGTATTAGATGCGTCAAGGATACGAACCAGCATCACCAGGCTTCGCGCTTAAGCTGTGCCGTATCCCATTAGGCCAGCGGTTCAATAGAT
The DNA here is from genome assembly GCA_005406045.1 of Adoxophyes honmai. Lineage (NCBI taxonomy): Eukaryota > Metazoa > Arthropoda > Insecta > Lepidoptera > Tortricidae > Adoxophyes > Adoxophyes honmai. Next base: position 70,901 of record BHDV01069810.1, on the reverse strand, counting down.
TAAAACGGCGAAAATTGTAAATGTCCATAAGTACATCGATTATTTTAATAACGATCTCATTTTCTAAACACTATACCTTTTGATGCCAATTTCTCGCAAAATGGAACGTTCTGCCGAACTTAGTCCACGATATGCCCAGCATTCGTCTCGAGCTATACTCTTCTTTTCGCTTTTTCTTATAATCCACGGAATATAATATGCTATGAATATTGTGCTAAGCGCTCTGTTGACGTGTGCAAAAAAAACTTAATTATACTTCAAGTAACTTAGCCATATTTTTTTTTGTTTCAGTGTAAATGCTGCCCTAAGTCCTACGCTGTCAAGCGGTCCGTCGTGAAACACTTAAGAAAGCGACATGGACTGAAAGGCAACGAATTAAACATTAAAGACTATTTTAAACGAATAGATCCTCGCGACTGCAATCTCGGCCTCGACGAAGAAGCCATGACGAGGATATTCGGACCCCCGAAGAAAACTATGAACGATGTTCTCATTGGTGACTTCGTGACTCTCACCAAAACCTTCGACAAACCAACGAAAGAAGGCACTGAGGACGAAAATGATGATGACGAAAATGACGATGACGAAAATGACAATGACGAAAAAGACAATGACGAACATTCCGATGATGGCAATGAGAATAGTGAGAAGGTCGAAGATATTAGTGAGGTTATTATCAAAACGGAGAAGAGGGATGATGAATTAGAGCCCACCGATTTTGTTAGTGTTAAGATTGAACCGATGGAAGATGATGCTGAAGATAGAGGATCTTGTTATTATTATGAAATGTGAAATGTAATGAAATTGGAATAGCTGTTGTCTTGTATGTCTTGGATCAGTGCAATTTAGAGATTGTTATCGTACATTTTATTAAGTTCGTAGGTACTTAGTATGTATAGCTTTAATTTACATTTTGATCTGAAACTGTATGTATAATTTAATATGTCTTCGTATTCCATAAGGCGCTGCGCAGACGACAGTGTTTTCCAGGAATTTCCATTCAGAGTTTCGTGGAAATGTCAGCGCGCCATTCAGAGAATTTATTGCTGCGCAGACTCGATCGCACAAAACTCTGTCGTCTGCGCTGCGCCTAATATAATGTTGATGTGAAATCGTAAAAGTTAGTTTTATTTCCCTCAAATACAAATTGCAATAAATGAGGCGAAAATACAAATACCCTCATTGGTCGCCGCTCTACATGCTGCATTAAGCGACGGCAGCGGTGTGACATTGAGTAATTAATTGATTGAGTATGTTTAATAGAAATAAATTTAATTTTGCACGTATCCATTATGTGAACGCATTTCTATAGATAATTATCAGAAATATTTGGTAGCGACCCTAGCGCCACCTATCGTCCAGTAGTAGAACTTCTACTGCAAACGTCATTCTACTGTCAAAGTGTTCTATATCGCGCTAATCAAGTTTAGAAAATTGGTTGCATAAATATAACTTTCTCTCTGTGGACTTCGGTTCCCAGGCATAATTTATCTGCATGGAGAGGGATCTCTCCATGGGGACTTCCCACATCTTTTGTGCGGAAGACACTTAGAGTCTTGGAGAGTTACAGTCTTAGACAATACAAATTATTAAACTTTGAAATCCGTGATAACCGCAAAGGCCTCTACTCTACTGGCATGTTCTTATCAACCCAGAGGGCTAAAAAAAGGCCAAAATCTAATTTCTCCTGTGGTTGTGACAGTAATATTACCGGATATTAAACCTTCCTCCCTGGAAACAAAGTTCGAGCAGTACTTTTAACTTTTTTAAGTTCTTACGATGTTAGTAATTGTACATTTTTTTGGAACAAATTCTCTGGTGAAGCTATTTTAAACATTAAAATTTATCATTTGCTGTGGACTTGTTCATTAAATAAACTAGTTCACAGTCAAGTTCACTATATTTATGAGATCTTATGAGATAATGACTTGATAACAACAAAATTAGAGTAGAACTAACGAGAGTGCGACTTGGGATTTTTCTAAAAAGTTTTATATGCCAACATTATTAATCTGCCAAAGATACGTCTCATTACGTCAAACGTTGTGTCAGTGTTGTGCTACGATTTATATTTGAGTTCAATAAATTGCTTTATTATGGGTAAAACATTGAAAGGTAACGTGAGAAAATTGCGAAATACGATGATTAGTAAGTTTAGACAAAAACAAGAGGAGAAAGAAATTGTTTTCCAAGAAAAAGAACAATGTTTACTCACGATCTCAGATTTTTTAGGTTAGTATGACCTTTAATCTTGATATTTTTTTGCATGTATTCTCTATGCATTATTAAATGATGTTGTATTTACTATATTATAATACTATTTCTTGCTTATAGAAAATCTTGAAGATATTCAAGGACTCTACGATATTAAAAAGACTGTAGAAGAAGTCTTAAAATTTGGAGAAGAAATCTTTAATAGAAACTCAGACTATGTTAATTCTTAAAATAAATATCTTCACTAACCGACGGGTATGTTTTTGCATCAATTTAGAGTTATAATCATTTATTTGCTTAGTTTCGGAAAGATGTACTCAAAGATAAAAAATATTTCTTGTCTAGTTATATTAGTGATTGGTCAAAAAAAGAGTTCACTGTTTTGGATGTGTCAAATTGTCGAGGACCTTCATATATATTATATCCATTTTACACCTTGTTTTGCAGAAGATGATATGGATAAGATTTTATGGAGCAGAGGTTCCAGCGAATGCAGGCAGTGATTATGAGAGGCAGACGCTTATTATCCCGAAGAGGAGGAAGAGAAATCAAAATTGGTATTTAAACCTTATTTTATATTTATTCATTAATAAATATGTTAACCTTTATACATTTATGGTTGTTGCTCATGCCTCCAATTGAACAAGAACTGTTTGAATTCAAAGGAAAATCTATACTAATATTATAAAGCTGAAGAGTTTGTTTGTTTGTTTGTTTGAACGCGCTAATCTCAGGAACTACTGGTTCGATTTGAAAAATTGTTTTTGTGTTGAATAGACCATTTATCGAGGAAGGCTTTAGGCTATATAACATCACGCTGCGACAAATAGGAGCGAAGAAATATGGGAAAACGTGGTAAAAACGGGGGAAATTAGTCACTATTCCACGCGGACGGAGTCGCGCGCACAGCTAGTATATTTATACAATGAAATTTAAATCTGAAACGTATATATTCATTGCATGTTAGCATGTTGATTATGTATAAACAAAATTTTATTTTCCTGTGTCAAAGTTCATGGTGAGCGTCGAAGCAGCTGGGAGACTGGCATGAGGGCAGCCTGGTGAACACTGGATTGGTGTTCAAGGTCGAGGCCACGCTAAAGAAACTTGATAGAAATAAGTTTGAATAGCTGTCGAGATTAGGATTTTTAAACTTTAACATTGTCATTTTTTTTAATATTTTCTTAAATAATATTGTATTGAAAATTGTTTCAGAATAGATTGCATTCATAACTATTGTTTTTGCGACGGTTTTTCTATAGTTAAAATCATACCCACCTCTAATGAAATTTTTACTTTATTTAAATTTAACAATATAAATTATAAATAGAGATGTGTTGTGTGTGATTAGCCTCTAGTAAAGGCTGGCTGTGTTATGTTCATGCCCGTCGATAGGTAGGGCTATAGGGTAGAGTAGGACCCCCTCCAATTGTAAGGAGGAGGGATGTAGAACAGGTATTACATAATTATGTAAATTTGGAATACATTAAAAAGAAGAATATTAAGATGTCTCAGAAAAACAGAATAGATTTGTCAATATGTATATAGAAAACTATCGAAATAAATCAGAATATTCTCAAGAACAGTTTTTATTTACAAAGTTACCTATTAACTAAACCCCCGTAGCTCTATAGTACTTAGTAGTCAATAATAAATTAATACACCTAATGTATTTTTTATTAAAACAAATTTATAAAGTAATAAAGCCATTTATTCATGAGTCATAATCAAAATCATCTTCAAATTCATCTGTATAAATAGATAGTTGTATCATTTAGTTTGAAAACTAATTAAGTACTATAAAAAATTGTCAAGTACCAAAACAGTTTTCTCCTACTATAGTTAGTAATACCATATAAAGATTTTTTAAATTTGCCGCGTTTTCTCAGGTCAGACTCACGTTAGCCAGACTCTATAACAAGCTATTTCCGGAAACGCGTTCGCAATCAGCTGTGAAACGTCACTTTGACGTGACCTACTTGGAGACTTTGGACTTGCAGATAATAGAGGCTTATTATATTAAATTACTACATAAACCAAAGTCCAATTCCCTCTAAAATGGTGTAGTACACTGGAAAAAATAGTGTTTTATTTACTAGTGTTGTCTTTACGTGTAAATAGCTATGTACAATCCAGCAGTAACGGTTCGAAGAATTGATGTTTTGATCAGGATTTTAGGCGGCCGCAAAGCGATTTTGACTTCGAATTGTGTTCGAGCGTACTCTAGTGACGGTAAAGTGACTATTGGAGATGTCAGCAAGGACCTAAATCCGCCCAAAAAGATTGAATATGTACCTAGGAAGTATCGTAAGTAACCAACTTCTTTACCTTTTATTTATAACCTAAAAAAGTTTGGCGGGTGTTGTTTCGGTCTGTTTACGTTGGTATAAATAGAGCTAAGATTTCGGGAAGTTCTTTTAGACATTATTTTATGATGGCTGTTGTTTTTCAGTGGCTGTGGAAAATTCAGAATTGAAGTATTTATCGCAAAGCAGTTTGCGTAATTTGAGATGGATGATGCAAAAGGATTCCCTTGGCCAGGACATGTTCCTGTTGGGACGGCCAGGGCCAAGCCGGTATGTGTATATATTTCCAATAAGTTTCATTAATCTCATAACTTTTAGAATATAATATGAACCTATCACTGTGCTATCTGCAAAAATCTAATTTTCAGATATGATCAATTTAATGTTGACTACCTTTTTGTCTATTAAAACCTGTAAAAAATATCATTGTTTTCACGTAAAAAATGGGTTTCAAATGTCCAGAGCAGAGAGTAAGTACCAAAACTTTATATGATTAGCCCTCGTAAGCTTAAGACACAGATCCTTGCTATATTTATGAAAGCCATGTGGATTTTTCTCTTTTGACTAGAATTCATTTTACTTTTACCGCTTATGAAGGGCTAACAGACTATTTTGGTAAAATTATCTGAATGGCTGAATGGCTGATATCTTGAATATTTTTTAATATTTGCATGTCTTTTTATTTTTATATTATTAAGTCTTCTATAGTTTAATTTTATTGTTATCACTAGACTTCAGGCCTATAAAATTAGTGTGATATCCGGCTGGAATTATGGTTTTTACCAGCGATAAAAGTAGTTTGTCCTTCTTTGCAACTAAATTTATATCCATACTAAATGTTGCCCAAACAGTTTATGCAATTGAACTGTGAAGTGAAAACACCTACAGAATTATTTTTGATTTGGTAAATAAGGCAATCCCCCCTGGATAAAATCAGCTAGTATTTCAGTTCCACATTTTATTTGGTATCACTCTGTCTAACATGCATAAGTAACTTCATCATATAAAATACGGATAACTCACATTTTAAATCTAATTTAGCTCGACATGTGACAGAGGTAACTTGTTTATCATGCCGTGATATTGATAGCAATATGTATTCAATAGTGACAATAAAACTTTATTGCCATGTCACTGATAGTACTAGTTTTTAGGGTTCCGTACCCAAAGGGTAAAAACGGGACCCTATTACTGAGACTTCGCTGTCTGTCTGTCTGTCCGTCCGTCTGTCTGTCACCAGGCTGTATCTCACGAACCGTAACAGCTAGAGAGTTGAAATTTTCACAGATGATGTATTTCTGTTGCCGCTATAACAACAAATACTAAAATTAAAATAATAATAATAATTAAGGGGGGCTCCCATAGAAAAAACGTGTTTTTTTTGCTGTTTTGTGTCTATTTAAATAACTGTAACAGCTAAATACTTGAAATGCTCACAGAATATTAAATTAAATATCTACTTTAAAAAGAAATAATTAAATTAAAATAAAATTAGTATTTAAGGGGGGCTCCCATACAAAAATTCTGATTTTTTGCAGTTTTTGGTACGGAACCCTTCGTGCGCGAGTCCGACTCGCACTTGGCTGGTTTATTTGTTATTACCATGTCTTGTAATCATAGTATTAAAATAGAATAACTTTATGTAGTTTATACACTGTATTATTTGTTAAACTGAAATGCACTTTCACTGTTCCATCCACTTAAGGCCCATGATGCTGCAGACGATCAGCCCACATGCATGCTGATCAGCCTGCTGATGGTCAGCCCATAGACATGTTAAACTTTTGTTACTCCTTTTTTTTAAATGGGGTTCTAAAACTGCTTAAAGTGACATATTATTCTGAGTCATTCACCTAATACAGTAGCCGCACATATTCCAGACTTCACCGGTCAGAACATCATCTTTATACTAGAGGTCCCCAGACTTTTTTACTCATAGACCCCTTCCAAAGTTTTATGGAGTTTGGTGGACCCCCTGCTGCTACATTGCACCAAATTCCTTAATGGGTCAATATCAGATTTCGTCCCGCAATTTCTAATTTCTTTGGCGCAATTTTTTTCTTCAATATAAGCAACTAGCTTTCCGCCCGCGACTTCGTTCGCGTAAATTTCGGATTTTGGGGTCGTAGATTTCTGAGCCTATTCATTACAAACAAACAAAGTTTTCCTCTTCATAATATTAGTGTAGATGTAGGTAACTAAACCCAAATATTTTACAAAATCCTCTTTCTTTCAAAAAAATTTAGCCTATGTTACTCGTGGATAATGTGGCTTTCGAATGGTGCAAGAATTTTTGAAAACGATCCATTAGTTTCTGAGCCTATTCATTACAACCAAACAAACAAACAAACAAACAAAGTTTTCCTCTTTATAATATTAGTGTAGATAAATGAAATGACATACCTTGTAAACGACTGAATTTCTTATGTAACTATGTTATTGTGCTAAAATTCAGTCGTTTACAAGATATGTCATTTCATTTATTGCTTATATTGAAGAAAAAAATTGCGCCAAAGAAATTAGAAATTGCGAGACGAAATCTGATATTGACCCTAATACACTTATTTTTACCGACTCCAGCATGGACCCCCGTCTAGTCTCCCATGGACCCCTGGGGGTCCACCTGAACCACTTTGGGGATCACTGTCTAGACTCTGCCTACCGCCATCACCTAGTCAGGCTGTGACAGCTGTCACTCGCTGATTGCGGCAGACTACCATGTTCTTTACACTTTTGTGGTCACCGCATGTAGCATTTGATTACATACCGAATCACTTGTAACCATAAGGTTTTACTGTCATGATAATTTCAATAATTAAAAGTATTTCTACAGGAGAAAAGTGGCCCTTCAGTATCTGGAGCTGACCCAAAGAGAGCTGGAGTATGTGGCGCTGTCCCGGGACACCACGGAGGCGGATCTGAAGCAGCGGCGGGAAATAGAACAGTCTACCGCCAAATATTTTGATCAGGTAATCATCTATAGACTGACTGACTGATAAAATCAACGAAGGGCCTATTAGGGCGGCCACATATACACTGGGAATTGCGATTCGGAATTCGGTAAATTCGCACTAAAACTATGCTTTGTATGTGGCTGGTTCATAGATTTAATTGGATTGAGAAACGGAATTCCGAGTGTATTTGCGCAGGGCTACCCCGCTGGTGTCGCCGCTCTCGGTTCCTCTCTGAAAGCAAAGAAGTAACGAGGCTCCTCACCCACGCTCGGGCCACCAGTACCCAATACCATGTAGGTATACAGGATGTCCCAAAGTTATGGGACATGAAGGGGAAGTACCTTATATATCGTAGATAGTGTATTTTGCTCAAAGAAGACTTTATCTTATTTTTAAAAGTTAGTAATTCTGTATTCATAGATTTTCTAAAAATTACTTGCTTCTTCTGGGAATCGAACCGACTAAAATGTCAAAAAAATAATCTCTCGTAGTCAATTGAGTGAGTGTTTTTGTGTAAATTCATTAATTAAATGCTCCAAATGTGATCCCTCTTGTCTTAGGCAAATTGCCAATCTCTTAATAAGTCCGGTGCTAGTTGATTTTTTAATCATTTTATGGTGAACACTCCATGTGATATGATATGGCACAATTCTGTTTGCAACTCGCCCACGTTCTCGTATCGCTTTTTGTATAGCATATCTTTTACGTATCTCCAAAAGAAGAAATCTAATGGTGTAAGGTCCGAGGATCAACAGGCAGCAGACCTATTTAGAGATTGGCGATTTGCCTAAGACAAGAGGGATCACATTTGGAGCATTTAATTAATTAATTTACACAAAAACACTCACTTAATTGACTACGAGAGTTTCATGCATGTTTTTAATTTGATTAAACTGATTATTTTCACGTTGATCCTTTCTTTTAAAATACTATGTTACTTAAGCAAAGTTATTATTTTTTAGCTATTCTTTCGATTGACATCATAAAAACATGATTATTTTTTTGACATTTTAGTCGGTTCGATTCCCAGACGAAGCAAGTAATTTTTAGAAAATCTATGAATACAGAATTACTAACTTTTAAAAATAAGATAAAGTCTTCTTTGAGCAAAATACACTATCTACGATATTTAAGGTACTTCCCCTTCATGTCCCATAACTTTGGGACACCCTGTATATGTTACCTGTGTAGTGTCAGCATAGAATGCAGATCTCCATTTCTTCCGTGGATGTTGTATTGTATGAGACTACTAAGGAAATAGGTTTAGGTATGCTTTAGGTGACAGGCTATCAACCTGACACTATAATACCTCATTCATCCGTTTTAAAACCTAAAATTATGCTAGAAGTTGAATTGATGCGTGACCTCTTTGCCTATGCCTACCCCATTTGGGAACACAGCCGTGATTATACGTATGGTACTTATCTTGAAACAATTCAAGTTACTGAATGTCACGTAGCATAGCCTCAATTAATAAAGTTTAATTATTTAATTAACTTTTTTTTAGAGCGCTGTTCGCGCCGCGGTGGAAGGCCGTGTATTGGTGCTCGAGGGCATAGAGAAAGCAGAGCGCAACGTGTTGCCAGTGCTGAATAACCTGTTGGAGAACAGGGAGATGCACCTCGAAGACGGCAGGTTCTTAGTGCCGGCGGCGCGGTATGACAAGTTGCTAGAGGTGAGATTAAAGATATTGATAGTTTTTATGGTAATTTTCTTAAGATTTTTTTTTCTTTTAATAAAACATTAAATGGTATATTAATATTTATTTTATTATTTTTAATAATTTATAACGATAAAACTACCGCGAGACTCACTCATGGTGAATTAAAACGGATCTACTCACGTTTTTTATATCGAGATTAGCTCGACATGTTTCGAGGCAATTCGTGAGCTACTAGAGCTACACGACACGGCAGCGGATAGTCGCGTCGCTATTATACTACCTCTTCCATCTGTTTTCGAACCTAAAATTATGCTACAAGTGGCTGCGAAGCGTGAAATAGACATAATAGTTTTGTTTATGTCACGTTTCGTGTGCTCTGCCCACCCCATTTGGGAACACAGGCGTGATTTATGTATGTTGTTTTCCGTTCAGGAACACGGCGAAGAAGAACTAGCAAAATGGCTACTTGTCCGTGTGGACGAGAACTTCCGGGTGATAGCGCTCGGCTTGCCCGTGCCGCGGTACAGCGGGCAGCCGCTCGACCCGCCGCTGCGCTCGCGGTTCCAGGCCAGAGATGTCGCCACCATCGGCTTCGGGGTAAGTGCAAGCGATCCCTGCTTAGGGCAACTAAAGGATTACACATTTATTTCGCTCTGTGGACTCGGTGCCTGCCCTAGACAAGAAGTAAGTAGGTAAGTAATTCCGAACTTTTGTTTTGGTATAGTTTTATATCAAAATTACGATTGTAACTGAAGCTAAATTTGAGAGATTTTGCGCTGCGATGGGATGTGTTCGGTACAATTGCAGAAGCTACGAATATTGTGGCATTCGTTTTTGTTTGCATGTCATAAAGGCTTAGCCGTGGAAAAACGTGATTTTAACAAAAACCGCCCGACCCGTAGCGGTAGATTGTTCTTTCTGGTTAGAGGTATTGCTAGATCGCTACTGCTAAGTATGGTTTTATAATGTTGTTAGCTGTAACCATAAAACTTTGAAACTTACAGCGTGAGTATTTGATAAGTACTTACAGCGTTTTTAAAAACATTGTCTCCAGGAAGAACACGAAGTGAAAATACCAACGGTCGTTTCATTAATGTATCGCTTACCATCACGCATAAGAAATAGCTCAAATCAGTTACCAAACTCATTTACACGATAAAAAAATTAGGGAATCGAATGTTGCTGACATTAAACAGTTTTTACTGCTAAATACCTGTTACAGATTTACTACCTAACTTTTCCACATTCGCAATCTCATACTTATCTAATACTAGCTTTCCGCCCGCGGCTTTGCCCGCGTGGAATTCGGTTATATTGCGGTATAAAGCGCAACAAATTTACATGTTTATATTCGTTTGCAATATTTTACCGTGTTTTAAACGACACACACATGACACACAGCGCCATCTCCAATCCATCCATCAAGCAAACTGTTTTTGTTTTCCCTCGTATCGTTCGTATCCTATTATTTAATCCGAACTACTAACTTTAAGTCTGCAGAATTTCAAAGCAATCGGTCCAGTAGTTACGGCGTGAAAGCGGAACAAACAAACAAATAAACTCACTTTCCGATTTATAATATTAGTAAGGATTTGTAATTTACCGCGTCGGTTTGTTCGTATGCGTAGTGCTAAGGGATAACTCTTGATTTTTTTATCAGTTCCTAGGATACCAATTCAATTCACTTGATATTTTATTTAGATGAGTATGTAGGTTATTTTGATAACAGTTTAAACTACACTAACAAGAGCAGAGGGTAGGAATAAAACCAGCATCAAAGATAATTCAAAATTTATTAACCGAAGACAACTGCGAGAGCAGGCTCTCGGTCCTGCTGGTGACGCTCGAGTTATGCTTCTTCGGCATCTCAGGCATGAAAATGTGCACCTGCTTCTTGCCTTTCCCTAGGTCTGGTATCAATTTCTTGCTAACTAACTCCGCGTACTGCTTCTCTACGGCGCTCCGCTCGGAGGCGACTTTCTGTCGTGCCTCAAGCACATTGACTCGTATGTCCCTCTTTGTTTTGTTCTTTGTTTTCGCCGCGTCGCGTGGCGTCTTGTTCCGTGACTGTCTCGCGTAGTTTTCGATCGTGGCCGCGGACGTGGGGACATGGTAATCGTGGCGATCGATACCACTTTGCTGTGTCCTCGCCGAATCGGTTTTCGGCGTTTTCGCTTCCTCCTTGCCTCTTAAGTCGGCCGTCGTTTTCGATTTGCTCAGGAGGTTGCGCTTCTGTATCTCGGGCCAGCTGTGCCGCGGCTGCGACATGCGCTCAGCGTTTTCTGGAGCTAGCAAGTCTATCTTACCCGCTAAGTCTAACCACTGTAGCACCCTGTCGGATAAATCTGTGTTCTCTTTACTTTCGTTTCTCGCCGTGCGATTGCTCCTGAAAGCTTTCATGTTTAGACAGAGGCTGTTGTACTTCGAGCGGCTGCTGTCGTATTCGTAGATAGGTTGTGGGTTCGCTTTTAGCAAGAAATCGTCTTCAGATTCCTGGTCCAAATCATTTAGGTCCAGCTCCTCAATTTCAGGGTGGCTCTTCGGTCGTATGCCAAAGCTGGACTTGTCGTTCGTGATGACGAGGCTCAGCTTCCTCCGGTCGCTGTCTGGTCGCGCCCTGGTTTTTGTGTATTGGGTTGTGCTGGCGGAAGAGTGTGGCCGCCTCTTCTTCAGTTTGGCGTAGTAGGGGTCGTCATTGGTGAGGATGGCGTGCCGGAAGCCGTCGACCCAGACCGTGCGGACGTACATAGGCCGCTGAGATGACTGCCAGAGCGCGGGCATGCTCCCGCCCCTACGGGCCATGCGGCACGCGATGTGTGCGTGAACTTGCGCCCATAATAATTGATTATCGATGCGTCCTGAAATTGAAATGGCTGTCAATAAAAGACGGGCTGCGGTTCACACGGGATCGCGACGGCCGAAAATTGTATGTCAAAGTGGAGCAGCTTTGATGCCGTCTGAATTGTATCGTGATGGCGTGTGGCCGACGTTTTAGTGCCTTTCCGACGAATTGGACTAGACTAGAACATTATCTTATCATAAAATGTGGGTTAGAACATATCAAGGGAAGCCAAACTCTGCTGCCTTAATCGCATAAAGGTATATTATATTTTAATGCCATAAATCTGATTTCAAAGAAGACCCAAAAACCCAGACTGACCCACTTGTTCTATGGAAAATTAACGTAAATCTTGTCACGTTAAATGCCGGTGACCGTATAACTGTACACTGTGGCCTGGAAGTAAATGTTACTACGTTTTCCCTGTTAAAACTATGTTATAGTTACAGTCGGTTTTCAATTTAGTGATAGGGGAATGTTTGAATGGAGGCTCGTTACCCACTCATTCTGTTCGCTAACGTTGCCTCACAATGCACTGTAATGTAACAGTGTATAGTGCTCCAGTGTTTACACTTTGCACAAGTCTTTGATCTTCGCTTGGACATTTCATTTGCAAGTTTGGTTTGTTTGTAAGGGTTAGTAAGTGTTTCAAACTACCGTGAGACTAGGTCTTATTGGAAAATATGGATAACTCACGTCTTAAATGCAGTTTAGCTCGACATGTTTCTGGCTAAAGTACGGCCCGTAGCGTCCAGTGTTTAAAAGCTCCCGCTGCGGCTTCTAGATGAAGGGCTATACAAATTGTCAATAATCAGTCAATGGTCATTATTTCATAGTACCTATGTCACTACATCCTCAAAATTTCACCAGTAAGTTAATACTTTTAAATCTGGCCATGGATTGGCCCGAATTTCGGGCCCCGAAACATGTCGAGCTGTGTGTATTATCTATTTGTTTTTCATGTAATTTAGATAGGTATTATAAAGTCGCAAACACATATGCAGTGTTATGAAATTTTGGTTTTTGTTTTTGAATATAGGTGTCTATTGTCTTCTAATCATGCGTAGAAAAATGTGAGTTTTTAAGTTGAGACGAATTCCGTAGACAATCGGTCAAACGGATTTCTCTTCATAATAGTATTAATAATAATCCAGCCTTAAGACTTCCCACTGCTTGGCACAGGTCTCCTCTCAGTATGAAAGGATTTCTGCTGTATTCATTCTGTTTTATTTAACATTGAGTAGCGCGTGACTTATTTATTCCAAGAAGAAATTTTATTCTCTGTTCTCGACGTTAGTGCGATAGGTTAATAATATTCTGTTTGCTTCGAATGCAGGCACTGTATGTCGTAAATAAGCTATGTAGCCCCACGTAGAAATGATTAATAGTTCCACAGAAGACACGCGTGACGCAACGTTTCCACGACGTGGGTTTCAATCAAAACAAAACGTCACCCCATTTTTTGTAAGTCTCTATCAATGATATGTTATGTTTACAAGTTTCCCTGGAATTTGAATGGGCGAATTGTTCTTTTTCTGTGTAGTTTCATTGCGCGAAATTAGTAATGTGTATTTTATTCATATTAAGTAATAACTGATCTATTTAAAATAAGATACAATCAAGTCTATGTTTTCTAATGGGGTAGAGGTAGCCATTTCTAGCATAAACATAGGTTTAAGTAGTGATAGGTTGCTTGTCTGTCGCCTAAAGCGCTAAACCTATTTTCTTAGTCGCTCTTTACGATATCTACGAAATAAGTGCAGAGGTACTATTCTAATCCAACCCCAAACGGAATACTTAAAATATGTAGTTGAAAAAGTCCGGCACTTTAGTTTCAAACCTCAATATGAAAAACTTTAACTAGAAATCTGACATTGAATCAATAACAAATAGTATTTATTTAAACAATTGAATATGCTTAGGGAAAATGGAAAATCACTTAGCAGTCAGATTTATGATTGTAAATACTCCCTATGTTTGCCTTTGTTTTAGGTTTTCACCGACAAGCTAGGAATCTGTCACTATTTATTACTCCTTGCGTCTAACATTTGGTTACCCTGAATTTGCTAGACGTGGCACTGGATTTTTGAATCCATGTGCTCTGCCTACCCCTCATGGGAATACAGGCGTGAGAATATGCATGTATGTATGTATGTATGTATGCGTCTAACTTTAAACCTAAATATTATGCTAATTGTGGTTGCGAGGCGTCAGATTGTCATGGTTTTGTTTTTGTATTGTTTCGTGTGCTCGGCCTCTGGAATGCAGGCAACAGGAAACATTTTTTGCGTTGGAGATCAGAAACAGGACGGAAATATAGCAAGTGACGTATTTTTTTAGAACACTTTAGAATTTTTGTAGTCAAATTATGGATTAAACGACTGGTTATTATGATTAACCCTTTAACAATCAAGGCCTTTTTTTTTTGCATATTTTTTTAATTTATACATCAAAATGAGCTGTCAGGTGCTGAATGAGCTTAAGAAAAATAATAAAAAATGAATGAAGAAAAAAAGTGACTTCTTTTTCGAAGGCGCGAACCTAAAAATGTTAGAAGTGGCTATGGATGTGAAATAGTCACAATTATGTCCATGTAGCGTTTCGTGTGCTCTGCCTACCCCATTTGGGAATACAGGCGTGTCGTGTGTCTGGTTAGTCTGTCGTTTGTCTCAATTCATAAACACAGTATCACCCTTTGATTAAAAAAAAAACCCCACAACAACAACTCACTTCAACAATCCACTTTCCAATCACATCACTCTACGCCGTAGCCCGTAGCCGCCTACGACGCTCTACGAAGCTCTACGAATTACGCAGGTGTCGTAAACAGTTTTGAGTCATTATAAGCGTTGCGCATTTGTTGGGTCGCGACCACGCTGCCGGCTCTGCCGTGTGTGACTGGCTGACGGGACACGAACTGAGGCGCTTTTAAAAGGGCAACGGGGCGCGGTCACAATGGCGATGGTGACATTTTCTGGTTTTTTGGGGTTTGGTCTTCGTTCAACAATGCATACATATTGCGAGTTTGACAGCAGCCGCCGGAGCTCCTTGTTGAAGGGCTACGTACTAGCTAAATTCAATTTAATACGTGAATTATCCGCATTTTTTTTTAAAACATAAGTAATCTGAATTAATATACAAAGCATCTGTCTTGTATCCCCAAATGGGAAATTACATATTATTTTATCAGCTCTTCAAGACATTGTTTCATTTATGTATCTAGTTACAAGATTTCCTATGACAGTTCGAATTTATCACGAGAATCCCTGCCTCTGGATGTTGTTATGCTTTAATTTAGTGGAAACCTCAAACTTTTTTTTACTCATAGACCCTTTCAAGTTCGTTGGACCCCCTGCAGCTACATTTGTACCAAATTTCCAAATATACCTATTTTTACCAACTCCAGCGCGAACTCCGATCTAGTCTCCCGTGGACCCCTGGAGGTTCACTTGGACCACTCCGAGAATTATTGCTCTAAAATAAACTAAAACTGTCGAGACGTCAAAATTTGTTGCCAAATAGTATGCAAAATTTGCTCGCGCTCGTCGACAACAAGTGTACTTTTGAGAATAATACCACAGGTCATGGGTAGCTGGGGATGCAAGGGATCGCAATCATGAGGGATTTTAGAGAAATAGAGAGATTGAAAAAAAAAAGTAATTCAATGGGAAGGTGCCCTAATGTTACGAAATGGTGCTCGATCGCGAGCGTGCCAAGTTGGTACATTATCCGCAGCTAGCCTAATTTGTCAAGCCCCGCTTTACGACCGGAACGGTGAATGAGCATTCCGGTTTATACTGGTTTATACCGGTATGGACGGGAACGGAAACTTCTGTTGTTTTTTTTAGTGTGATTATTTGCGAAAGTCACGGAAATAATTTGAGAAAAGTTGAAATTTTCGTTGCAATGGTATATTTAAAATTTGTACGGTATTTTTTTTGCTTATACTTAAAATTTACAGTAAATTAATAGTAAGCTTGATGAAACTCAAATGGTTTCCCATCTACTTTAGATATTTATTATTTATCTTTTATATCATTCGTTATGATACGTTTTCTCTATTTACTGTAGGTTCTCCGATTCAATTTCATTTTTATATTGCGAACAAAACGGAAATTAATTCTGATTTAAAATAAGTCCTTCTTGGAAAGTAATAAATTAAAACAACTAATGTTTTTTGATTAACTAAGAAACTCAAGGACCCCAAACGAACATTTTCCTTTGTATTATTTTGAAACTTTGTTGGTCAGATTAACATATCAAAACAATTGTACTGAGGCTGATTGAGAGAATAAGATGACCGAACATTTTAAACTAGGTACATCTGTTTCATCTATGTCATAATCTAAAATTTGGCTTGCCGTGACTATGAAAAGTAGAATAATCATGATTTTGGCTACGTAACGTTTCGTGTTCTCTGCCTAGAACATTTTAGAAACCAGGCGTGATGTTTATGTTCTCGTGAATATTCAAAACTATTTCCCTCGCGAAGGTCTAAACCCTAATATTGTTCAAATAATTTATCACAAAGTTAGTCGACTGTCGGCCTTCACTAATGAAATTCGAACCAAAACCCACCTATAAAACGATAGTTCAAAATTTGGAATAGCCAAATACAAATTGCGAATTATAATTTCGGCATCCATTTTGCATAATTCCAGACATCGAACGTAAACTGTTATTTAACACGAAATGTTGTCTATCCCTGTAAATAGTGCAACTTTGCAAAATTAGGAATGCTGGTGGCCGAATTAGGAACTAACACTATATCCTATTAAAATCGGCTTAGTCTTAGACGACAGCGCCACTCTGACTGGAACAGACGTGTGTGGGAAAACCAAGTTAGTGAAACATGCCTTAAGTCTCTATGTCATTGGTTTTAGGTTTCAGTTTTACGTGATTCAAGGTAGTGTTTTGCGTGGTTTTTCTATAAGTTTCCTAAGTTGTGAAACTTGGATCGCTAATGGAATGATGGTATCTCGCTGTATATTTAGAAAGTTCGTTTAAATTAAAGTGGAAATGGAGCCGCGATAGTGTGGCTTTATTTAGGAGAAGTTTGTTGTTTTAATGACTAGTTTTGTTTTACTTTTAATTATGGTTGATTTAACCAAACAGAAGCGTTATTGTCTAATGCACCAAAAATTTACATCGTTTTTAATTTGACAGTTTCAGTGTCAGTTGAGTTCAGTTTCGATTTTTGGTTACAACTGTCAAATTAAAAACGATGTAGATTTTTGTTGCGTTTGGCAATAGTGTCACAGGATCACATACCTACCTATATAATTATTATATCACGCCTGTATTCCCATTCACGTTTAACCATCTGGTAACCCTGAAATTGCTAAACGTGGCACTGGATTTTCGAATTCATGTGCTCTGCCTACCCCTCTTGAGAATACGGGCGTGAGAATATGTATGTATGTATGTATGTATGTATTCCCATCAGGGGTAAGCAGAGCACACGAAACGTTACATAGTCAAAACCATGACTATTTCACTCGTCGCAGCCACTACTAGCTAGCTTTTTTTAGGTTTTCAGTTAACAAGGCGCCTAAATTTTACCTTGTCCTATTTCCTTAATCGCCTCTTACGACATCCACGGAAGAGGAGCGGAGAAAGGAGGATTTAGTGACATTTCTTATAAATTAAGATAAATTGTACCTATTCTTTTTTTAAATGTGCTTCTTTCCCTGCGGTGCATCCTTGAGAATCATAGTCTTCCTACCTAATACCTACATTACATTTTCTCGTTAATTCCTTACGCCTTGCGGTTCTCCTGTCGCCCTCGGCGCGACAGCTCGGAATAGTTGGTTCAACCAACTAGGTTCATTTGAATAAGCACGCGGCGCCATCAGATACGCCGCGCTGCGATGGTGTTACGACTAGCTACGACTTATTCCGATATTTGAACTTTAATGAAACTTGCAAACAGTAGGTTCAACTGAGAGTAAAAGCAGTATGACCGTTTAGCACCAATATAACCGTTTTCCGTGTGGTGTCGGGGTATAGAATAACACCTCTCCGTTTCTTCCGTGGATGTCATAAGAGACGGTGAATATTGTAAGCCACAGGCTAGCAACCTGCTGACGTGCAAGCAGCAAGCTTTGGGTGACTCGTGGAGGGTATGTTTGCGCAATATGCTAACTAACAAGCCAACGCTTCGCCCCTACGAGTCAGACTCGCGCAAGTAGGGTTTCGTCGACAGACAGACGACAGATCGACGGACGGATAGACGAACGGACGGACAGACGGACGGACGGACAGACGGACGGACGGATAGACGGACGGATGGACGGACGGACGAACAGAAGGACAGACAGACAGACGGATAGATGAGCAGACGGACAGACGGACAGACAGACACACAGACAGACTGATGGATGGACGGAAGTTTATCAATACCAGTCACAGGCTCACTAGAAGTGTCACAAAATGACATGCAGTGTATCGCGCGCGATTTCTCGACTCGCACGCGTTAGCGACCTGACAGAATAAGGCGCCCCGTCGCCTTTAGTCCTCTATTTTATGTGTCAGGAGCGGAAACGTATGCCATTGCGTTTTATGCCCGCAGCTGTTTGCCCTCGAATAGGCCTTATTACGTAAGCTTCAATACGATATGAGCTGGTTCAGCTAACTATAACTTATGCCTGAACCCGTTCTTGTCGCTATCATAGTCCATATATGTATAATTTATTGAAGTACCCTGCCAATCCGCAAACTTATGTATTTTATTCAGAACTACAAATGGAAACAACTTAATTTTTTTTAAGTGAAATACAGTCACACTCGTGCGTAAAGTATTTTATATTTAGTTGTATGCATAAAGAAATGTCTCCATTTCTTCCGTTTCTGCCGTAAGAAGTGACTAAGGATTTAGGCTATGGTAAAAAGCGACTGGTAATTTTGGTACTAAGACCAGACGATTTTGGGGAAATCATCTCACAAATCTGAGAATTTCGCGGCATCATTTGAGTCCACTTGTGGAAATGCTCTGTATCGACCCTAGCGCCACCTGTCTTCCCTTAGTAGAACTTCTTCCACAAACGTCATCAACTGTCGAAGTGTTCTGCATCGCGCTACCGAAGTTTCGAAGGTCGGTTGTATAAATACAACTTCCAACTTTTTATCTGCAGATTGCGGTTCCCAGGCCCGGCTGGAGAGAGATCTCTCTATTGGAGTTTGTTCCACAGCTCCTCGAATCGTTCCGTCGTAAATTCACGGTAATTGCACTGGTGCAATCGAAGCGTGAATCAATTTCCCATTTTGTAACGAAGCATGGCACGCTTCAAGCCAAACAAGCCAATCCAAAATGTAATTGCAACGACGTGAACCGCTGCGTAATTGTGGCTGTTTCCACACGGAAGATTTTAATTCCCGGGACAAGCTTGCGGTAACTGTGCGGTGTTAGGCTAAGCGCGCACTACGACTTTTTGTCGTGCGACACGACATTTATATTAAAATAGCGCTGTCCATACTGATTTTCTCATCGTAGTGCGCGCGATGACATATAAACCCTTGCGTTGCATTTCTGCGACAAAATTATCGCGCGACAAAAAATCGTAGTGCGCGCTTAGCCTTAGGTGCGGTTTGCACTTGTAGTTTAAGCCGTCTTTAGAAATGATCCATGCTGGATTTGTTTTTGTTTATTCTTTTTTAATAACAAAAGATACTGGAATGCAATAGGTTTTCGATTCCCGCGTACGAATTAACTCCTCTTAGCGATACTTACATTATGTCTAAAAGTGAAATTGACGAAAAGAACAAGATATTGACACAAAATTGATTGAATCTTTTGAATGAGTTTACTTTACCCAAGAAGCTTATACTCAAAGTATTATTGAGTATAAGCTTCTTGACTTTACCACGTTAAATTGTTGCCAGTCAAACTAATTGAGAATTCCAGCATTTTTTATTCGATGATTTAATTCTTTATACAAGTGAACTAAACTAAACTTGTAAGATTTAATTACAGACGATTTCGGGACAGATGGATAAATAAAAGCTTGTAAAAATAAACAAGGAAGCGATGATATCAGTTCACGGTTGGCTATTAGCTAGTGTTTAGTGTTGGCCAAGACATGAGTCTTAGAGTCTTAATAAATTTACGAGACTAAACTTCGTTTTTTCTGTTGTAGTATTTTAATACAATTTGAGTTCTTTGCAACGTGGAACTTAAGGTTTTAGAGACACGAGTTCTCTATAAATGAGTTGAGTCCTCTAAAAAGACTCGAGCCTCTTTCGTATACCTAAGGCTTTTAAGAATTAAGTGAAGTTTGGAACTCAAGACCCTTTCGAGTCTTTGCCAGCGCTACTATAAGCCAGCCGCCACCCCTGTTGTTTGCGCTGCGATTATCCGCTAATAAGTTGTCAGAACACTGTTGTCAGGATTAATTGGGCAAATTGTTTTCTCAATAAAGGACTCGATTAACGACTCACGACAAAATACTGAAATATTTTGACTTACGATTACGACTCATGACTCAAAATGCTCGAGTCTTTTAAGTTTAAAGTCGTCATAATATTCTTCGAACTCGAGTCTTTGCCAACGCTACCGTCCGCCACCCCCGTTGTTTGCGCTGCGATTATCCGCTAATAAGTTGTCAGAACGCTGTTGTCAGGATTAATTGTGCAAATTGTTTTCGTGCGCGGGCGCGCTAATGGCCGCTGGCATGCGACGTTAACGCACGGGGTGGAAATGGTTTACGTGTGGGAAAGTTCTCTATCAGAATTGGTTTGAGTCTGTGATTGTTTGATTGTTAAGTGATTCTTAGTTTTTCAGGTACATCTGTTACTACTCATAATCACGACTTCTGTTTTCATTTCCTTTTGTGTTACCCCATACAAATGATACCTATAGAAATGGGTAACATCATGGGATTTTTTGAAAGAGCTCACCTGAATGGTAATGAAAAGATACAAATTACTCATGTCTTATAACGGCTTTAGCTCGACATTGTTTCGGGGTAGTCCTTCGTCTAGTAGGAGCGGCGGTTAGTTAACCGTATTTTTTCATTATGAGCGAGTCTCACGGTAGCTTCACATGCTGAACAGTGATAACAAAAAAGTTGTAGAAAATGTCACCATAAGTGTTGAGGTAAAAATTTTAAGATATATGTAGGTACTCTGTTGCCTTACGTATGAATCTATCGTGCTCAATGAATATAGTGTGCATCTACCTAAAGGGATCTCCTGAATTACAAGTATACTTACTAATTTCCATTAATGCATAGTGATAACGATGTAATGCTATGTCATTGGTTCAGGATTGCAAATAGTATTTGTCAACGCACAAGGAAAAAATTAAAAAACCGGCCAAGTGCGAGTCGGACTCGCGCACGAAGAGTTTATACGTACGTAAGAGTTTATACGTTTTTTCTATGGGAGCCCCCTTAATTATTATTATTATTTTGATTTTAGTATTTGTTGTTACAGCGGCAACAGAAATACATCATCTCTGAAAATTTCAATTGCCTTACTGTTCTTAAAATACAACCTGGTGACAGACGGACAGACAGATAGACAGCGAAGTTTCAGTAATAGGGTCCCGTTTTCACCCTTTGGATTCGGAACCCTAAAAAAAGAAGTAATTGACTAGCATTTGTTCTTTTTAAGAGGGTGCACACAAAATTCGGTGATTTTGATGATTTTCTAATGCTTTAGAAAGCTATAAATCCTTAAGTTTTTAAAGAAAAACTACTGTAACATATAAATCAACTCTTTTTCTAGGGATTAACGGAAAGAAATATTTTATTAGCAACACAGATTTCTTTTACTTAGCCAATTTGTTGAAGGGTTTTCACAAAAATACGCGTCAGAGCTGTCTTTCACTTGAAAATTTTCTATTAAAATTTACCATAAACGATAAAAACTAGTTATTATCTGATAGACAATATAGTCTACTGGGGATTAACGGAGAGACATGCATCAAATTATTGGTTTTTATTATTCAAATATCATTGTACATAGTTTCAAAGTTGAACTATTACTTTATTTTTTTTCTCATTGATTTTAATGTAATTACAAATGAAAAAATTTTATTGTGAATTTACAGAATATGTTTAGTCTAACCATATTTTTTTCATGGCTAAATATGAGTTAATTTATTTTTCACGATTTTTTAAACATTGGTCCAAAACCACTTAGGTCAGGTGGGGGAAGAGAAACGGAGGGATAAGAGGGCTCTACAGACCATAATCACTCATAACTCGACGAGTTATGGTCTGTGGTGCCTCTTACCCCTGCCCTGCCCCTGAATTTCTCTTCCCCGCCTGATCTTATAATTACGTTCGTAAAAAATGTGTGCGCCCTCTTAAGATCTCAAGATATCAGAAATAAAATCAGATATCATACCATAACATAAATAAAAAGTAAATTTGCGTAGTCGATATCAAATTTTATGACCAATACTTCGTGTCTCTCGTTGCTGTAACATTTGCTGTAATGACTTTTATTTTCCGATGTTTTTGCCGCTATCTCTGCATTTCAAAAGCAAAAATACTTGCAATTAAAAGGCGATATGCGAAAAAGTGATTAGAGTTACAATTTTATAAGAAAACATTATGACTAATAAGGTTTTCTTATTGAAAATGTTAAATGGAATACTAACGGTAATTCGTGCAAAATACCTATTCTGTACCTCGGAAATACGAATTACCCTTGGCCACGAACTTATCTAAAATTTTAAACCCGCTCAACATACAACCATGTCGCGAGGAATTAATTTCGCAACAGTGACATAGCAATTATGTACCGACCCGACACGCGACCCAACCATACTTTGCCAAGGCCTCCTTTCGGAGACACTTTTTTATACGAACTCAACCCAACGGGCATTGGACGTGGTGAGGTAACAATTGAGGTTTATATTCCTCTTGTACCAATGACTCCGATGGGAGCCATATTTGCGTACCAACACGGTGTTGTAGCATTCTACGGTATGAGGTAACTTGGCTTCATTTCCAAGTTTGCATTTGAACTGTCATGAATTTTGACGACAGCCGCCATAAGATTAAGGATGTTTAATTGGTTTGCTTTGTTTGTTAGTCGTTTTAAAGTTAATTTACGGAATGCAGACTGGTAGGTATTTATAGTTTCTAATTTGGCATGTAAATGAGTTGTAATATTTTGAACGTTCCTTAGCTAAGTATCGCATTTTTCTTTGTTTATAATTGATTGCAATTGGTAATATTGCAAATAGGGATGATGACAGGGTTAAAAATATACCTATCATTCTAATTAGTCCGTAAGTTAGATTATGGAAAAAAAAACACATATTTTTTAGTTTATCAAATAATTAAACATCGACAAAGGTACAGATCATCAAACTTCCTGAGTGGGGGCTCGTGACGTCACGTTTGATTAAAAATCAGTACAATTTTTACCCAAACATGACGTCACGCTAAACTTTTAGGCTCTGTTTATCGTCATTTTTCTTCTGTCAAATAAAAGAAAAAATATGTGTACAATATTTTTTCGTAGTCTATCTGACGGACTAAATAGTTTTTTCTAGTCATCTAGCCCATTGATATAAAAAAATCGAGAGATACCATCGACTGTTTTAACTAATAGAGGTTAAATTGTGTCATTATTATTTAGCCCGTCAGTAAATGGCGGAAAAACATGAAAAAAATACCTGTTTATCATATAACACAATGTTGCAAGTGGCCCTTGGCAGTACGTATTATTTTCCTGGCATTCTCATGTCAATATTTCTATGGTACGTTCACCCTTTCTTTCTTCAGGTAGTTTTTTTAACAATTTGCAAACACTATTCCCATATTTCACAGCTATAATGTCCCCTCGTGTCGGTTACAACCAAGTCGACAGCTCACGATAGCTACGAATTTATAACCGTCCCAGGATTTTGTCGAAACGCGATATAACGTCGATAAAATGACGCGTGAGATTTACTGACGACGCAGTGAGCTATCCTAGTTTTGTTTGTTGTGTTTCCGTCAATTGCTGAAAGAATACCATAGAAATAATTAAGTACAAGTATCACACCTACTAAACTTTTTTATTGAACACAATGAATTCCCGTGTGGTGCCGGGTTAGAATAGCCCCTCCCCCTTTCTTCCCGTGGGTAACGTAAGAGTCGACTCTGGGAAAGGGTTAGTGTATTGTAGGCGATGGGCTAGCAACCTGTCACTGCAATATCACGTTTAACCATCTGGTTACCCTGCTGAAATTGCTAAACGTGGCACTGGATTTTTGAATTCATGTGCTCTGCCTACCCCTCTTGGGAATACAGGCGTGAGAATATGTGATGTAATGAATTAGAATAAAAAATATGCTAGAAGTGGCTGAGAAACGTGAAATAGACATGACTTTGACTATGTAACGATTCGTATGCTCTACCTACTCGATTTGGGAATACAGGCGTGTTTGTGTGAATAAATCAGTAAGTTCGATTTGTAACCAAAGCCATCGCAAAGAAACAGGCAGGGGTTAAAATTGGTGTAGGTATTATCGTCATTTTAGTCATTATTTGCACGTTGCATAAAAGTTGTTTTTGAATATTTTTCTAAATTATTATATGAATGTAGGTACAGTTGTGAATGTGACTTAACACAATTACGCATTAAAACACTCGTGATTGTTTTTGAAATGAGCCCTAAGGGTGAATTTCATAAATAATTACAGGGACCACACTCACGAACAGTTATGACTTTAATTATGCAGCAGTTACATAAATAACGATTACGTGTGTGCCTATGCTGTCTCAAAAAAAAAAACAAATTACTATTTTCAAAAACTAAAACCTTAATCTAGACTCAAAACTTATAGGTTTAAGTTTCTGTCGACAAAAAGACACCTAACTCGCCAAGTTGCGTGTTGTGTCAATTTATGTGTCACAGTTACACAAGTTTAATTGTCAAAGTTTGTCTTTGTTCTTTTCCGCCTGCTTAGCAGACTTTTCTGTTGGTTTGTTCGCAGTCGTTTAAATTGAGTGACTTCTTTGTAATTTTTAGACGCCATTTTATATTTGGGTTTTGAATGCCAATGTAAGTAAGCTATAGTGATTTTGTTATTGCTACCTACTACCTATGCAAGACCAGATTCCTTAATATTAAAACTAAATATAAATTGGACTGGTCAAACTCACTGCGCTTAAAATTAATTCGTCTTGAAACTGTGATGCTGAAACATAGGAAAAAATTTCATGCTTCCCATTGATTTCTTTTTGGTATATGACTTACACTGTAGGTAGTTTTTCTTAAGAACTCTAGTGCATATTTTAGCACTTGTGTTGTTGTTATTCACGCTCGCCGCCCACACCTCTCACAGTCCCTTTACCGCGCGGGCGAGGACTCTGTTACGCGGTCTGTCTATAGGCACTTTTATTTTCTGCAATCCTAGTACCTAATTCATTTTTGTTGCAGGAGCACCTAAGCGCGTTGAAAGAGGATGCCCCGAAGGTGGACCAGGTGAAGCTGGAACAGCTCCTGTCTGCAGCGTACGCCCTCATCAGCCCTGAACTGCAGCAAGTCAGCCTGCCAGACTTCCCGGTGGACAGTCTTCAAGCGGCAGCTCGCATATTGGTATGTCAGAAAAATAAACAATATTTTTATCTTCAAAATCGTACAGGCTCCGGTATCTACATATAAATTGAATGAGTGAGCTATTTCTCGCTTTAAACCTCTTCATCTCTTCTGTGAAGGTCGTAAGAGAGCACCTGTCACTATTATTCCCCTTTATTCAAATTTATACCTACCTAAAATTGTTTACGTTTAAAGTGGCTACGAAAACGAATTCAGTCTGCGTACCATTTCGTGTGCTCTGCCTACCCCATTTGAAAATGAAAACATGCCGTTGACGTGTGAATTTCTGCGTTTCTATCACATTTTTACAAAGTATTTTAGTTTGACAAAAAATGTTCCTTTCACTGAGTTCTCATCTTTACTGCCGCGCAGTAGATAGAAATAATTTTTAAACGTGTATTTTAGTGGAATATTATAGCATTCAACTGTCATGCCATATGAAACAACACATTTATGCTCAAGTTGACTTTATCGCCAATAAAGCGACATCGTTTTAACGTCGCGTTAAATTTAATATGTCCCCAATAATGTTCATCCTTGAGACTGACTGGCTCAGTGTTCCACGCGATCTCGTCATCTGCTCAGTATTGCCCGATGGAAACCAATGAAATTTACCCAATTTTACAATATTACGGATTTTCTCTTGTCAATCCTTGGAATGGTAGTGGTTGTGAATGGTCCTACTGGATGGGCTGGACAGTGTGTCCTCTGTTTTTAGTTGACTTTTACTTTCTTCCTAATGACCATTTAAAAATCGCATGAAATCGTTATGTAACAAATATTCAAAAACTAAATGCATGCCTCAATGAATTTATTCACAATATTTGATAAACTAGAACAGTTCATCCGTACGTTCTTAACGTACAATGGTAACGAAATTTATACGATACTTCCGCTCATAAATTAAAACTTCAAAATAAAAAAACACATAAGTAGATTCGACACCAAAATACGAGGGTAAAAGCAACAGTCGTGATTATGGTAACACTGATTGCTAACTTGGTGTGTCAAGTCCATTGCCGCAGACGCGGTCTAATGACAGTTCGGTCAGGTTCGTTAGGTTTCACCTTGATTTTGTGGCTTCAAAGTCATTTGGGTCGGTGTACGGCAATTTCGTTATGATTATAGTTTCATGTTTAAAGTCACTTACTTATTTAATAAGTTCTAGACAGCTTAGCCTGCTGTAATAAATAATAATATTAAACCAACCTAGTTACGTCCCATTGTTGAACGCAGGCCTCCTCTCAAAATGAGAGGGCTTGGGCTATGGTTCACACGCGAGCCCTGTGCGTATTGGCACATTGAATTACTTCTTCGCTGTGTGAAGGTTTCCTCACGTTATTTTACTTAACCGAATAGCACGTCATTCATAAATATTAGCCTGGTGGTGTTGAAAATTTTGTATACGATTAAGGGAACATTCATGGATGTATTATGGCAATAAAATAAATTCGATAATTATTTACTTCCAGAGTTTCATGGGTTTGGCATTGCAGATTATTGGTGCATTATCTTGAACAGCTCAGTTCAAAGATTCTGTATTTTCTTTTAAGAAGACCAAAATAATTAAATTATTTAAACCAATCAGTTTTCAATAGCCTTCCAAATCTTGTATTTTCAGGAGAGAAACCCAGACATTCCGATACACAAGCTGATTTACCTGCTCTACCCGTATAGAAGCTTCCTCAGCAAAGAGCACATCAAGAACGCCGAAGGGGTATTAGACAACCTCAAGATTGACACGAAACCGCGATGGAGCATATCTTTGCAAGGTAGGTTTCTAGTCGTAAATTTTAAATGCACATAAAACGTACTGTAACACTGTTTGAATTGATAAAGCCAATGTCTGATCAGTGAGATTAGCACGGCAACAAGCTCTAGTCGCGCCCCGCGCGGGATACTCTACCTTTCATTTTCTGACGTCTCTAATTACACAGTGATAGATGTAGACTATCTCTCGCCTTGCTGTGCTAAGCCGGCTGATTAGAGATCGACCTCAGAAACTTCTAATTATTGAATAGGGTAGACGACTACAAAAAAAAATGTTTAGTTCGTCAGATACATTACTAAAAAATATTGTCAGTACACATATTTTTGCTTTTATTTGACCGGTAAGAAATGACGAGGATGCAGTGCCCTGAAGTTTCGAGTGATGTCACGCCTTGGTACAATTTTTAGGGTTCCGTACCCAAAGGGTAAAAACGGGACCCTATTACTGAGGCTTCGCTGTCTGTCTGTCCGTCCGTCCGTCCGTCCGTCCGTCTGTCTGTCACCAGGCTGTATCTCACGAACCGTGAGAGCTAGAGAGTTGAAATTTTCACAGATGATGTATTTCTGTTGCCGCTATAACAACAAATACTAAAATTAAAATAATTATAATAATTAAGGGGGGCTCCCATACAAAAAACGTGTTTTTTTTTGCTATTTTGGATCTATTTAAATAACTGTAACAGGTAAATACTTGAAATGCTCCCAGAATATTTAATTAAATATTTACTTTAAAAGGAAATAATTAAAATAAAATAAAATTAGTATTTAAGGGGGGCTCCCATACAAAAAACGTGTTTTTCTTTTGCTATTTTGGATCTATTTAAATAGCTGTAACAGGTAAATACTTGAAATGCTCACAGAACATTTAATTAAATATTTACTTTAAAAGGAAATAATTAAAATAAAATAAAAATAGTAGTTAAGGGGGGCTCCCATACAAAATTTCTGATTTTTTGCAGTTTTTGGTACGGAACCCTTCGTGCGCGAGTCCGACTCGCACTTGGCCGGTTTATTACCTAGGCGTGACGTCACAAGCCCCGACTCCGGTAGTTTGATCTATACCTTTGTCGATGTTTAGTTATTTGATAAACCAAAAAAAACACGTGTCACATATTTTTCCATAATCTAACTAACGGAGTAATTAGAATTGCATGTTTTTAACCCAGTCGACATCCCTATTACTGAGCAGTTCTTCAGATTCTTTATTATGTTATTCGGCTGTCAAAAGATCAAATGTTTTGTCTATAGGTGTTGAGTTCAAGGGAAACGAAGCCTTGTTGACTATGGAAATCAATGGTGGCAAGAGTCAATTCACCGTGCCTTGTGGAGACAGTAGGAAGGGAAGGGAGGAGAGAGGGGTGGTCAAGACTGCGTTCCAGAGCGAACTACTCAACGAGTTGCTGCTTAGCCACAGCGTTGGGGACTTTTGTATTGTTGGTAAGTTATTTAAAGGTTAATTAGTCGTATATTTGTTAGTTGGCTAATTCGTTTGGGATACGTTTTACTTCTAATGCGAAAATCTTTGTTCCGATTTTTTTTTAAAGCGAATAGCGTGGCTTGCTAAGGAACAGTTTCTGACTTATGCGAGATATAATTATTTTACCGATCCTACCGACTGCGCCATGCTCAACACTTGTATTCTCAAAAAAAGCAAGCAAAGTACTCAAACAAATTTTACTATCTGTTATTTCGTTTCAAATTTAAAAAAAAATTGTAATTGAATACTAGCTACTGTAATGTTCGGATAATTGGTAGTCTTGTGTTTTATTTCGTCCAGGCCCTAAAGGCTGTGGCAAGAGCCTCCTCGTCTCCCAGCTGTCCTCGCTCCTCGGCTACACTGTGGAGCCAATCGTCCTCTACCAGGACATGACTGGGCGAGAGCTGGTGCAGCAGCGAGCGACCCTGGCCAATGGAGACACGGTGTGGAGAAACTCTGCGTTGGTAGACGCCGCGCTGAGAGGACGCTTGGCTGTCCTGGATGGGTTACATCGAAGCCATGCGAGTACCCTGGCTGTATTACACAGGCAAGTGGAAAGACTTCAATAGTCTCGAATGTTACGCTACACTGTGCAACCCATCGTCATCTACCAGGACATTAGAAGGCGTGAGCTGGTGTAGCAGCGTGCGACTTTAGCCAATGGGGACATGGTGTGGAGGAACTCTGCGTTGGTAGACGCTTTTGTCTGTCCTGGATGGGTTACATCGAACCCATGCCAGTACCCTGGCTGTACTACACAGGCGAGCGGAAAGACTCCGATAGAGAGATCTTTCTCCAATGTTAGGCTACACTGTAAAGCCCATCGCCCTGTACCAGGACATCATAAGGCGCGAGATGGTGCAACAGCCGCGCCTTGGTCTAGCGAAGCCACGTCAGTGCCCTGGCCGTACTACACAGGCAAGTGTTTGACAGACTACTGTTAGGAATAGAAATAAATTAGACAGGAATGAAATAAAGATTGTAGCTACCTGTAGTCTGGTCAATGGTGAATACGAATGTAAAGTTACTGCTGAATCCACATGAATAGGTGCGAGGAATCCTTACTTGCCAAATTTGGGGTAACCAGACAGTGATAGTGTTTTGTTTTCGACTTCAGGCTTGTCCACGATAGAGAGCTGCAGCTGCACGACGGCAAACGACTGCTTCGGCACGACAGATACGACGAGCTGCTGGCTTTGGGACACTCGGAGCAAGACTTACAAGCTAGCGGCGTGATGAGGATACATCCTGCTTTCAGGTTTGATGGTTATTACTCCTTTGGGCGACTGGCGCTGATCTATGGTAAATTTAGCCCGATGTTAACCGTGTGTTAGTAAACAATCGAGTCAAGTTCATTCGGACAGATGTCCAATGAATTGTTTGATATGTGATTGTGCTTGCCGGCCTTAAGAGCTCTTATCGATTCTGTAACCTAACCCTTCATGAGGCCATCGATTTTTGAACATGTGATAGAGAGACACTCCTTTGTGTAACTCAGACCGACTCAGACCGTTTGTTTGCAAGTCTTTTAGAATCTCACTATAAAGAATAAGGGAATGATGGAGGGATATTATTTTTAAGTAGACTACTTACTTACTAGGGTGTGTGTTGAAGTTAACTTTACATTTCAGGATAGTGGCGTTAGCGGAGCCTCCCACCATTGGGCGTGGGCCGCATTGGCTCTCCCCTGAGATCCTGAGCCTGTTCATCTTCCACGAGATGAGGAACTTGAGCAAGACTGAAGAGATTTTCATTATTAACTCTTTGGTGCGTACAGAAAACTAATAATGCTTGTTTTTAACTGGTTTCCATGAAAGATAAGTTTTTATTCCTGTCCAACTTTGTGAGCTCGTCTGATAGGTATATGCACAAGCAACATGATTGTACAGTCAGAAACAATGTGTCACAAGTATGTGCATACACGATCTTAACGTTGGGATAATACAAAGCGTGTATACAAATTTTTGGCTCTTTGACCGTGTCGATATCTTTGTTTCTGATTGTACCTATATAAACTGCATTCATCTCGTATTCAGTTGAGATTAGGTTAAAGACTGACATGAGCCGTAAAATTTAATTGCTCTACTTGCATTGACGTGCATGAGACTCGAGCATTCAAGGTAATTTTTCGGTCGTTGCCCTAATTTTGCACTGACTGCATACGACTGCTCATCCGTATTAATATCAAAATTAATTCATTCCAGTACGGCGACATATCTAACCCCCTGCATTCCATCATCAACTTGGCCGACGAGCTCCGGAAATCCGACGACGCAACCTTAAAGAACCTCTCATCCTCGCTCTCCACCAGACAACTCTTGCGCATCGCCAGCCGAATGTCCAAATACCCCACAGACTCAGCCTACGAAACCGTCCAACGAACGTTCCTAGCCAAATTCCTCCCAAACTTAGCGAGGAGAGCACTAGACGGCGCATGCTCAAAGCTTGACATAGAACCACCTAGAAAATTCGGCATTTTCGGCTCCACTGGTAAAGACGAGCCAAAACTCAGTTGTTCCGTTGAAAATGGCGTCCTAACCATAGGAAACACAAGCACCGAAGTTTTCAAAACCAACGCTCTGACAAAAGTCCCACACATTCTATTCTACGATGTTCCACAACATGTCAGATTGCTGGAATGGTTGCTCCAGGATTTCTTACTGGGAAATCATTTATTGTTAGTGGGGAATCAGGGTGTAGGTAAAAACAAAATTGCTGATAGGTTACTCCAGTTGCTGAATAGACCCAGAGAGTATATACAGCTGCATCGAGACACTACGGTCCAGTCTTTGACAGTACAACCGACGGTGCAAGATGGTGTGGTCATCTACGAAGACTCGCCCTTAGTAAAGGCTGTTAAGAACGGACATGTTCTAGTTGTAGACGAGGCAGATAAAGCCCCTACACATGTGACGTGTATTTTAAAAACTTTAGTAGAAAATGGAGAGATGATTCTCAGTGATGGAAGGAGGATTGTGCCTAAAGAATTGATGGGGCTGTCGGGAGGCGAAGCGTCGAGTTTCATACCCGTGCATGATGACTTTAGGATGATCGTGCTGGCCAATCGGCCTGGCTTCCCGTTCTTGGGGAATGACTTCTTTGCTGCTTTGGGTGAGTACAATTTTTTTTTCTGGCAACTGCCAATTCAGAGACTTAGGGTCAAAACTTACTTAAGCCACTGGACCATCCGTAATGTACTGCCCCACCTTGGATTCATTAAGAGTTTATATGGCCATGCTTTCACTTCATCAACTTCATATTCATAGCCTCTCCAGCAATATTAAGACTGAGCGGTGAGGGCCCCGGATTGTTCTAATGAGTTATGATCTTTTAGATGAAAGGTCTTTACTGTAACTTCTTTGACCATACCAAACTTCATGATGGACATAATTCTATCGCAATTAAAAGGATCTTTAAGTGGCATAGCTTTAAAATCCGGCAGCAAAATATTAGTAACAAGAGTGTAAGTACTGTCAGTTCTCAACTCATATTACTTCCTCCAGGCGACCTATTCTCCTGCCACGCGGTAGACAACCCATCAGTAGAATCGGAGATGGAACTGCTACGTTCGTACGGGCCTGACGTGCCCCACGACGTCATGAGGAAGCTGGTGCAAGCGTTCGCGGTCCTCAGGGATATGGCCGACCAGGGGCAGCTGACGTATCCATACTCCACTCGGGAACTGGTCAACATTGTCAAGCATTTACAGGTGAGACCAGGTTAAGCTCATCAGATAAAGATTGTCTAGACTGGTCATCTGTAAATCTCATGATATTTAGTTAACTTCATGTTTGATTGACTATGTCTCGAATGACAATCCGTATGTAATACAAATGTCTTCAATCTTCATTTGATAGAGAATGTCATGAAAGGCTACCTGCATTACTTATCTTTACACCAATGGTGCTTGCGTCTTTGTACCATCGAACCAATTGATTACTGACCCACCATAGAATCTAGTCACAGTGAACGTCATAGTGACATTGCGTTGCTTGACAAAGGAAATGTTTATGACGTTTATTGTAACAACGTTCTGCGGTGGGTCAGGAATCAGTTGGTTCGATAGTACATGAAAGATTAGTCTAAATAATATAAGCGGACCCTTTGCTCTCTTTAAAGCCAAATTGACATCCGTGTCTCTTACCACCTTTAAATTGATAATGTTTCCAGAAATATCCCTCCGAAGACTTAGCGAGCGCGATCAGCAACGTCTTCGACTTTGACCGCTATAGCAAAGAAATGGCAGATACACTGCTGGAGGTGTTGCATGCCAGCGGTCTACCCACAGAAGGTGTGCTGGAAGGTCGCAGCAAGGAAGCCCTGAAGAAACTGCAAATGACCATTGAGAGGACTAGCGGGTAAGACCCCGTAGTTTACAGACTGATGAGCCGGTAGTTCAATCCGTCTCTTTTTCGCTTGAAGACTATACCTTATCGGTTTAGGTAGTTAAAACAATATAAACAATCTTGACATGTCTTTTTGTTGAAATACACAGTCTAAAAATGAAAATCGTTACACTATACAATTCAATTATGAAAGTAAAGGATTTTTTCATACCTAAATTGTAAAATGTAAAGTTTTCGATTTATAAAGTGTACGTTTAAATAAAAAGACACGTCAAGATTGTTTACATTGTTTTAACTACCTAAACCGATAAGGTATAGAGACAAGATAGAAAGAGATGGACTCAAGTATCTGGCGCTTAAAAGTCTGCGGAGTAGTGTTTGAATTATCATAATGTAATCCATATAGTAATGGAAGGTTATCTTTGTTTTTTTTGGAATAGGCTTTCAGGTTTTCTGTGTGAAACTGTATTTTTAACCAATATTTATAAAAATTAACTATGACCATTTTCAGAAAAAGGTCTAAACTGTGTTTTTTTAACTTTGTGGATTAATTCTACTCAGAATCAAGAGCACTGTTGATAAATAAGTGACTCACTTTTAATTATCAGTTTTGAGACCGAGTTAACCATAGAAAATGTACAGACCATTACTAAATTTACTGATAAAGTTTATGATAAATTAAGAGACACATAATGATATCGATCCTATTCTTTATTGAACGGAGGTTATGTCACGAGTTTAGGGGTTTTTGTTAACTTAACGCCATTCTCTCATATTGTATTAAATAAAATCAGTCCTTTGATAATACGATTCAATAATGAAGTGAACCTTTAAACAGGAAGCCGATGTTTCTTATTTCATATTCATATCCCTACTAAGCTAAACCATCTGACTTGACCTATACCTTCCAGCAAAGACGTTTCCTCCCCAAAGTACGGCAAGGATGACCCGGAGAACAAGCCCCACGTGGGCGGGAACACGTGGGCGGGCGGCACGGGCGGCCGCGACACAGCTGGCTTGGGCGGGAAGGGCGGCCCGTACAGGCTCGACAAGGGACACGATGTCCACCAGGTGACGTAACCCTAGGCTTAGCACAGGAACACGCGCGACTTTTAGCTAGGCTAGGTTAGATTAACTAGGTTAGGTTAGATTAGCTAGGTTAGGTTAGATTAGCTAGGTTAGGTTAGATTGGCTAGTTTAGGTTAGATTGGCTATGGCTAGGTTAGGTTAGATTAGCTAGGTTAGGTTGGATTAGCTAGGTTAGGTTAGATTAGCTAGGTTAGGTTAGATTAGCTAGGTTAGGTTAGATTAGTTAGGTTAGGCTACCTGTCACTTTCTGGACAAGAGACATGATGTCCATCAGGTGAAGTAACCCGTAGGCTTAAGAGAACAAGCCCCACGTTCGGCACGGGTGGCCGCGACACGGCCGGCTTGGGCGGGAAGGGCGGCCCCTACCGGCTGGACAAGGGACACGATGTCCACCAGGTAACGAAGAAATATGACCATATAAAATAACTAATGTTTTGCAAAACCGGCTGACACGAGACAAAAGCAAACAAAAGTACTATCATCATCATACTAAGTACTTTTGTCTCGTGTCAGCCGGTATTGCAAAAGGTGCAAGTCGGGTCGCGCGCGAGCCATACCTGCCACTGTGTAGTGGCGTCAGAATGTTACAGGTAATCGATCTTATGGGATAGTCTATACCTGTCACTGTCTAACTAGAGACGTCTGAAAGTGAAGTACTCAATCTCGCGCGCTCAGCAAAACGCTCCACCTACACCAAACATACAAGCCTGTCAGCGCGACACTTAAATCAGCCTAAATGCAATATAAAAAAAACAAGCCTTATATTTCCAGCTATCAGACGCCGAAAAGGACGATATACCGGAACACGTAAAGAAAGCGGCGCGGGAGATGAACAGGAAGGCCTTTGAAGAGCGGCTCAAGGAAATCAACATCAGCGAGTACGACGCAAAACTGTACGAGCAGTTCTACAGGGCGGTGCAACCTCAGGTACACACAACCTGTATTTCCAAATAGTAGGCAGAGCACACGGAACGCTACACCACGGCCGTTTCCGGCTTTGTAGGAATTTGTAAGGTTAAGAGGTACAATAGTGATAGGTAGCTAGCCTGTCGCCTAAAGCATACCTTGACCTGTCCTTAGGGTGATTACATAAAGAATCAGGTCCCCTGCGGGTCGGTACCGACCGGTGCAGGGTCAACTTGCATAATGAAACAGGTAAATCTGAAACCTGTATTATTTATACGTAAGCGCAGAAATAAACATGTACTCGTATGTACATACTATACCTACACCGGTCGGTACCGATCCGCACATATTTGTCTGTGTCGGAAACCTGTTTCTTCGTAAGCACCCTTATTATTCGTCTCTTACGATATCCATGCAAGATATTATGGATGATTTATTTCCGGTTTAATTCTTTTGGTAGATTGGAGCTCTGCGCGGCGTGCTAGCAGAACTGCAGGCGAAGAAGAAGGAACGGCAATGGAGTCGTCATCAGACCAGCGGGGAGCTTGACGATGGCAAGATTATAGAAGGTACTGGATCATAAACTTTTTTTTTTCTCATTACGAAACTCATTATTTAGTAGTAGCAGCATATTTTTTCCCGTTAGTTGGCACGCATGCACCTGCAATCATTTGACATTGCAGGCAATATTTTCAGATTTTGGAACATAAAATATATGGAAATTCTGGGAAAAAACTTCTTAGGGGGTTTCAGATGCATATACCCGACCACTGGTTGAAATATTTATGGTCAATTTTCGGCCACTCTTTATAGGTATAGTTTGTCTAGTTCAGTGTTTTTCAATCTTTTTGACTTCGCGGCCCCCTTACAGGTTGAAATATTCTGGCGACCCCCTTGCGACGTAGAAGGCCAAAGAAAAAAAATATCTTGCGTAGTTTTTACATACGTTAGGACCTAACGAAGAACATTACCTAAATTGATGGATGGATTTTAAACCCTTTTTTGGACAAATCAATAGATCTGGATCATCCAGAAGACATTGTCTTCCAGATTTAATTAGATGTTGACGGCATGCTTAAAATAGAATTTTATTCGCAAAGAATCCACAAAATTTTGGATAAAAAGAACACACGAATTTCTAGAGCTGGCAAAAGAAGCTCTTAAATTATTAGTACCATTCGCCACTTCATACTTGTGTGAACTGACATTTTCTTCAATGGTAGACATTAAAACTAAATAGGGAAATAGACTGCAATTAGAAAAAGATTTGATTATAACGTTTCAAAAATAGCACCACAATTTGATAAACTTCTGAAAAATAAACAAGCACATTCTTCTCATTAAAAATGCTTTTTTATTGTGTAAGAACCTCGACTTTTTCTTTTAGCCTGCGACCCCCCGAATAAGGCGTCACGACCCCCCTGGGGGTCGCGAGCCACAGATTGAAAAACACTGGTCTAGTTTATCATGCCTTTACCCTTTTCTCTCCTTCAGGTTTGACGGGCGAGCGCGCCATCTACCGGCGGCGGACGGAGCAAGAGCCGCCGCCCGGCTCGCCGCCCGAGAAGCCGAAGCGGCTTCGGCTGGTATTAGACGTGTCCGGGAGTATGTATAGGTATGTATTAAAATAACATTATTATGGTCATAGTGTAATAAATGGGATCTACTCACGTTTTTATACCGAGATTATAAAGACATATAAATACGCGATTATATTAGTTTTGTTCGTTTCCCCGACACCAAGCAGGAAATAAAAACTGAGGTCGCCGGGATCCTTTAAGGAGTTTAAGGTTTTAAAGCAGCGGTTCTTCATATTTTAGGCTGGCGACCCACATTTCGAAAATATTAGAAGCCTGCGACCCAATTAAAAATGAAACAAATCGGTTGTCTGTAAAATCGGCTTACGGACGATGGTTGAACGTGACAACGTCATAAGAAAATACTGATGGAATGGTTCCATTTTTCAAAATATATTATTTTATTTTATTTAATTTTATTTTGAATAATTTACTACAGTGTATTCATTCAATATTATAATAAAATTAACATATTTTATAGCATGCATTAAAAATAAAATAAAAAAAGAACTCTTTCGAACTGGATTTGAACCAGTGACCTATTCCTCTACAGTCCACCGCTCTACCAACTGAGCTATGGAAGGTTGAGAATTGGAGTTGAAATTCTGATAAAATTTCTGCAACGTAATTGGTTTAATGGGACGCCTCAGATCGAGGTAACGCCGCATACGTCATGTTTTTTCGTCCGTGCAGCCGGCGCCATCGAATTATAAGACGTTGTCACGTTAAAAGAAAACGCACTTTCTGCATTTTGCTGTGCCACGCGAATGACCGCCGCCCCCCATGGTGCGGTGCGTTTAGTTAGACTATTTAGAGTCAGCAAGGATGCAGTGATTATTTTTTCAAAAAGTCCCGCGGGTCCTGCGACCCATCTCGATATGATCCGCGACCCAAATTTTGGTCGCGACCCGAGGTTAAGAAACGATACTCTAAAGCTCTGTCGTGCTATGTGGCCATTGAACGGTTGTTATGTGCATCAGAAAGCGTAGACACTAACTTTGTCCAGCTTAGCAGACTGGCTACTTCACCCACTACTTACCCCAGCATTATGAGCATTGTTCGATGTTTATTTTCTGATTTCAGGTTCAACTCCTACGACGGCCGTCTAGAACGATCCATGGAGGCAGTAGTGCTGCTCACGGAGGCCATGAAGGGCTACGAGTCGCGCATCCGGTACGACATCTACGCGCATTCGGGGGAGGAGAAGGCGCTGGAGCTAGTGCGAGTCGATCGGCCGCCGGAGAATGAGAAACAACGGCTGCAGGCAAGTTGGGTTTAATTTCAGTGCTATCTTGTAGAGCAGACATACTGTAAGTGGGTTCCACGGAACTCTAGGACTGCGATACCCCTATAGGCATTCTTGCTGAACCCTTTACAAAAAAATCAAAACACCTCTAAGTGTCGTGTCGTGTGTTAGAATAATATATCTCCATTTCTTTCGTGGACGTTGTAAGAAGCGACTAAGTAAATAAATAAATCTCCTTTCACTTTGAAGGTTCACTTGGCGTCGAGTTGACATGTCTGTTCAGGCCTTTAGACAAAACTTTAGTCATTCTGAGTGTCATTTTGATTTTTGCGTCTTTCAACCAGAAGGTGTTTTTGATTTTGCTAATTAATTATGAAACAAATGCAATTTCACCTTTAGTCTATTAATTTGATATTTGAAGGAATTGTTATTTTTACCAACTATACATTTCGTTACAATGAAAGTAAATTTGAGATTTTTGTCATTTTCAAACTAGGATAATTCGAGATAAAAGTCAAAATATTTTATAGTGTATTTGTAATGAACTGGTAGCTTTTCACCGAGCGGTCTTAAACCACCGCGTGATGTATGCTGTATACCTGACCTGTTTTGTATTTGTCCGTAGATAATCCGCACAATGCACGCTCACGCGCAGTTTTGCTGGTCGGGCGACAACACGCTGCCGGGAGCTAAGCACGCCATCACAACGTTGGCTGAGGAGAACAACGAGGAAGACTCTGTCGTGCTCATACTATCTGACGCCAATCTCAGGAGGTGAGGTTTCAATAAGCTGCCATTTTGACTTTTACTTGGGTTTGAAGATGACTCTGTCAGTCAGTCAGCTTCTCATTTTGTATATACCTACAAATTAATCCGTTAGTAAGATTATAGAAAAAATAGGTCACGTATCTTTTGGTCTATTAAACAAAACAAACAATAAGGATAAGGTTAAACGTCCTGAGGTGAATTGAACCATGTAGTGAAGTCACTCGAAACTTAAGCAGCTGCATTATCGTGCTATTTTAGAATTTGGAGACTACAACAAGAAATAAAATTTACTAATGGGGTTGTTCTTTACCGCCAGTGAGCTCAATTTTTATTTTTGTCGACACCAGCCGGCTTAGCACAGCAAGGCGCAAGTAGAGATGCGCGCGAGATAGAATATACCTGCCACTGTCTAACTAGAGACGTCATAAAAATATAGGCAGTCTTTCTCGCGAGCGTGTTGCTGTGCTAAGCCTACAGATTCTATTATACTTAGCAATTTACGTGGCGGATCTACATAAGAAGGCATTAAGACACTCGTGTTTTTTATTAAATTCGCCTTACGTCTCAGTTAAGAAACATACTCGAGCCTCAATGCCTTTTATTACGGCGCAGGCGTATAAGTAACTATTAACAAAATTAAGTCTCATTTTGGCGTTGGCTAAAGTTAACTTTTGATTGCAGATACGGCATCCCACCCGAGCAGCTGGGATCTATCCTGACAATGGACTCGCGTGTGCAAGCGCACGTCATTTTCATCGGCAGTCTCGGCGACGAAGCCAATTCGTACGTACAGTCAAAGAATTTGATAACTGTGCCACTTTGAACCCTTTCACAAGAAATGTCACTGTGACATACCCTAACTACTAATCAAGGTAATATAAAATATATGTATATATATGTAAATAAATTTGAGTAATAAATTTTTATATAGTAAAAAATATAAAATTCATTGTGAAAAGGTTCGAAGTGGCACAGGTATTGTAAAACATCAACTATCTAGCACGACTAGATAGCTGACATCATAAACAACATTTGTTATACGAGTTTTATAACTAAATGCCATTATTTAAATTGTGATAAAAGGAACTGTACATCGTCTCTTATGACGTCCACGGAAAAAAAGAGGAGGTATTATTCTATACCGACACGACACCCCACAGGCACACAGGATATTTTATAAAACGTTATACATAAAAAAAAAAAACATATTTTTCCTACTCAGAATCGAGAGCACAGTTAATGATAAATGGATGTTTAAAACCTTTCCCAAAAAATTCCGTTACTTTTATTCAAACACAGTATTTGTTAGTTTAGTATGAAAAGCGATCATGTTTCAGATTATGAAAACAATTTTCATCAAACAACATGTTTCAAAATGGCCTATAAACGATATTGCTCAATTGCAGACTCCTGCGCAAGTTGCCGGTAGGCCACGCCCACGTGTGCATGGACGTCGCGTCGCTACCCCACATCATGCAGCAGATATTCGCCGCCTCGCTCTTGGACGCTACCGAGTGAAAGGGACAGAAGAACCATGCCTATTTTTACTAGAATATTCGGGAAACCACTTTGTGCGATGTTAGAGAGTGAGAGAGAGAGAGAGATAAAGAGCCGCATACGGGCCACCGGCCACAGCTACAAACGCCGCCACGAGAAGCTAGAGTAGAGGTAGCTACAAAAGTGGTCGATGCGAACGACAGCCACTTTTTTTTGACTGTGCTTTTTTAGAAAATGCATTTAATAAGATGAAAGGTGAATGAAGTTTATAAGTTTCACCACTATGTATTGTCTGTATGTGTTTAACTTCCTCATTGGTGTTTGAATATTTAATTTTATAAGATAAGTGTTCCTTTTAAATCGGTCCAAGATTGAAAGACTACCTCAATTAAATCCTGTAATTAGATATAAAATCATTGAAATTATGCAATGTACACAAATTTGTATATTTTGTTACGTTTTGTATTATTAACCGTCTTTTTATAGTTATAAGCAATGGAGGTAATAAAGTGAGAAGTTAAAATTTTCTAGTTTGATTACCACCGAAAAACATAGCGCTTATTATACATTCAAACATTTCTTTGCGTACGTAGCAGAGTTGTTGAAAAAACTCAGAATTATGCAATGGGCGCTCTTAATACAAAATCAATAGTATGTCTACTTTTCATACAAACTCTTTGACCTTATGGCTTATGGCTTTGGTGGCAGGAAATTGACCGTAAATATTCTAACCAGTTGTCGAGGATAGGAGTCGCCCCGCTTCAAACCACCTTCTCCATACAAACGTAGTCCGTTTTCTCCGTGAATAATGACATTAGAGTAAAAATTTTTTTACGTTATATTTGTATCGGTTTTGGCTATGCCCCTATGTTTTGCTTTTATCGATATTCTAAAAAAATTAAAAAAAAATTAAAAAAAAAAAAAAAACGATAAAAGCAAAACATAGGGGCATAGCCAAAACAGATACAAATATAACGTAAAAAAAAATTTTGCACTAATGTCATTATTCACCAAGAAAACAGGGGACTACGTTTGTATGGAGAAGCGGTTTGAAGCGAGGCGACTCCTATCCTCTTAATTTCTTCTTCTTCTAAAGGCGATGTCTCGCACCTACGCGATGTTCCAATCGCTACATACTATTTGCATTTGATTGTACATACGTGCGTCCGGTCGGTCACTCCGTCAGCGAAGCACTGAACGCATCCGTAGGATCTCATAGCTCGTCGGTCGACCGGCGTACGCGCGACCGACGAGCCGGACCGACGGTTCGACCGACAGTACGCGCGTACCGTCAGCGTAGCTGTGTGCGCGTTCAAGACTTGCATAGATATAGCTACGCCGACCGACAGTCAGCGCTGACCGTCGGTCGAGCACTGTTTGAAGCCTTATACCCGGAATTTTCATGTAAAAAAGAAAATTACGAAAATCTGTGCGTTGTCCAGTGTTTTGTATTCCGGTTCTTAGTCAACTGCTTAGCATCGCAATGTCGAATGATTACAGTTGCGTACGCGTCGACTAAAGCTAAGCGTCCACAGGTCCGCATCGCACGCATCGGACGCATCGGATTCAATCAGATGTATGGCGAAATGCGATGCGTACGATGCGGACATGTGGACGCACTTCTATGAGTTTCTATACAAAGAATACTACAATCCGTTGCGTGCGATACGTCCGATGCGTACGAATCGTACGATACCGACAAGTGGACGCTTAGCTTTACGGGACGTAAGATAGGTAAAACAAAGAGCGCAATGACCTGAAAACGATGCAACATTAGTCTCCCACAACGTCAACAATAAAAAAATTCAGGAAATTATATTTTACATGGGGCTACAAACGAAATCGTTATCGAATCTATCATATCGTTCTGAATACACTAGAAGCTCTGATTCGGGGATCTATATCGATTGTTTGTGGTCGATTCTGGTCGGTATCGTTTCTGTGTACCTAGAAACTATTTCTTTTTTGCAAATTCCGAAAAAAGGAAACACTATTTCTTTTAAAGGGAACAAACGGGACCCAATTAAAATGCTTTCTTCATTGTGTGCTCTACCTACCTCATTAGGGAATAGAGTGATTATGGTGGAATTAGTTACTCTTTCTATACATACATACATACAATCACGCCTGTGTTCCCAAATGGGGTAGGCAGAGTAAGTTTCTCTTTACTCGCGAGTTAATCAATTTTCCATTATGCAGAAAGCGAGCCAGTCACTTATTCCAAGAATATACCTACTTTCGTTTATTTAAATCAACCCTGAGGGCTATAATGCAATTAAGCAAACAATTTCTCCCAGACATGGGTCAACGTCCCGCCAGTAGATTCCATTTGTTACGCGTCTTGCACACTCGTTTGACAAGTACACTGTGAAACTATCTTAATTGATTCTGTTGCTCTGGTAACCGCAATTGAATTAGTAACCTTACCTATAACTGTTAAAAAAACATTCGGTTTTTTTTCACAAAAACACAACATAAAGAGTCATACAATTACAATACAATAAATTCATCAACTTACATAATTATCGTTATGTCCCATTTTTATTAGTTTAGCAGCCTAAAATAAGAAACCTGTGTCCTATAGTGGCACTATGGTTAAAATTTAAAAAAAAACAGCATCGATACATTCAAAATTCGAACACCTAAACAGATGATAATTCAAAGAAGAAAACAATTTTATTTCGAATTTGGAACACGAGGTCGGCGCGGCAGGCCGGGCGAGCTTGCGAGCCTGATGCGCAATTATTTGAGGAATTCCGTTTTGCCGCCATTTTAGCTGTTCTTAGTATTTGATTACTTGAATTCAGATCGACTTAATTATTAATTATGATGTACCTATGCGAATATTAATTAAATTTAATTAAGTGAATTATCACATTCAATTTTTGGACCGCTTCTGCTGTTGCTCCTTCTTCCGATGAATTACCGTGGAGAGAGTTTAAATGAATTAATATTTTGTTGAGTAGTTGGTTAGTTCCTTTATTCCATGAAACAATAAATACATTGTGTAGGAAATAGGCTATAACAAAAATACAACATTTCTTAACTAAAATTAAAACTAACCTACATGATGGATGGATGTTTGTCTATGTGGCGTTTTGTGTGCTCTGCTTACCCCGTTTGAGAACACAGGCCTGATGAAAGTATGTATGTATTACATAGGTACTACGACTATTGTGTCAATCTTCAATCAGCCCCAAAATTCCATGCAGCATCAGGCTCGGCAATAAAAAGGTTAAATTAAAGGTTGTAATATTAACCAGGTTAAAAGGTTAAGCCTGTGAGCTAATGGAAACTGAAAGGCGTTAAGCGGCGAGGGCGAGGGCAGGGATAATGCATCCACTTTACCTAATTAATTCGGAATACGATTCTATTCGAAGTTAAGGCCAAGGCTCATTGCACATTAATTGAGGGCACAAAATAGATTAAGGGTTTAGTTTACATAGAATAATATTTCTCCATTTCTTTCGTGGATGTTGTAAGAGGCGACGTAAGATATCTCCATTTAAACGTCGTCGGAAGAGGTGACTAAGATAAGGTTAAGGCATATTTTAGGCGACAGGCTAGCAACCTGTCATTAGAATCGACCCACGATAACTCTGCATAAGATATTTAATGGCAACCCCAAAAAATCGCCCTGTGGCAACATTTTTTTCATGTCACTCGGAAACGACATATTGGCGTAAATTCTTGATACTTGATAGAATAAATAAAATAAATAAATAAATACCCGCGGACAATCTCACACAAATTGATCTAATCCCAAACTAAGCTCTAGGCTTATACTATGAGTACTAGACAACGATAAACATACTTAAATAGAGAAATACATATTTGGTACATGGAAAACATAGATGGAATTAATTAGGGCTGGAAATAAATTAAATCATAGATCAAAACATGTCGTTTGACTATAAATCAGTATTGCCATAAACAAACTTCTGATTTCTACTGTTGTCAACTCATTGCAGAGTTATTAAGGGTTGACTCTATGTAGGTATTATATCTACCAACTCAAAACCTAAAAATATAAGCTAGAAATAGTTAGGAAACGTGAAATAGTCATGATTTTGGCTATGTAGCGTTTCTCGTGATCGACCCATTTGGGAATACTGTAGGCTTAGCACGGCAACACGCTCTAGTCACCTCGAGCGGGATAGTCTACCTGTCATTTTTTGACGTCTCTAGTTAGACAGTGACAGGTATAGGATCTCGGGTCTTGCTGTGCCAAGCCGGCAGGCATGTTGTATGTATGAATGAAAAGAACAGTGACATGTTGGTAGCCTGTCACCTAAAGCATACCTAAACCTATTTCCTTAGCTGCCTCTTACGATATTCACGTGTACAATATGCACCTAAAAAAAAAATACTAAATAATGTAATACTGTCGCCTTAAACAGGGTATACAATACTTAGCTGTAGGCTCGCG
Organism: Adoxophyes honmai; assembly: GCA_005406045.1. Lineage (NCBI taxonomy): Eukaryota > Metazoa > Arthropoda > Insecta > Lepidoptera > Tortricidae > Adoxophyes > Adoxophyes honmai. The sequence goes on along the minus strand of BHDV01069810.1, from coordinate 26,278 downwards.
TCCATCGCGCCCTAAGCTCGCCTTATTTGACAGTTTAAGGCAAATGCGAAACCAAAATCCAGGCGGAACTATATTGCTAGTAATTTGAACGAATGGTCTGGGCCAGCGTTTTCCAAACTGTTAGCCAACCCATTGGTCGTAGGTAGAGATGTGCCGGATCGTTAAAAATATATAACCGCGGGTACGGATCTGATTATTGATATTTAGTGCCAATGTCCGCGGATACGGATAGTGATCATTTTTTATTTGATTGAAACATTACGATTGTTGTATGGGAGCCTCCCGTAAATAATAATTTTACTTTATTTTTAGTATTTGTTGTTATAGCGGCAATAAAAATACATAATCTGTGAAAATTTCAAGTCTAGCTAGCACGGTTCGTGAGATAGAGCCTGGTGACAGACGGACGGACGGACAGCGAAGACTCAGTAATAGGATCTCTTTTTCACCCTTTGGTTACGGAACCCTAAAAACAAGCGTGATGTTTATGCAATCTAACATTGCCTCAGGCTTAAAACATTCTAGTCTAGAAATCTCTACATAATCATAAAAAACAACTTTTTAATCAACCAGATTAAAGCTACACGGAGGTCGGTTTATTCCAGCAGTTAACGTTTTACTACGAATATAAACAAAGACCGAAGTTAATTAAATTAAAAGAAATCTCTTGTAAAACGAGCCATCGCCCGAGGCCGCTATGTACATCTCTATGGGATTTATAAATAAAAATACCGTTGGTTTTCGGCAGCCATTTTCTCTAATTAATTGGTCGATACTTGGCCAGTTTTACAGAATTGGGAGCCTTCGACGAATATTATCACATTATTGAACATTATTTTCGTATTGCCCCGTGTGGTGCCGGGTTAGAATAGCTCTTCCCCCTTTCTTCCCGTGGGTGTCGTAAGAGTCGACTCTGGGAAAGGGTTAGTGTATTGTGGGGGATGGGCTAGCAACCTGTCACTGCAATATCACGTTTGACCATCTGTTTACCCTGAAATTGCTAAACGTGGCACTGGATTTTCGAATTCAGGTGCTCTGCCTACCCCTCTTGGGAATACAGGCGTGAGTATATGTATGTATGTATGTATGTATTTTCGTATTGTGTTTCCTGTATGGTGTTGGGATAGGATCACACCTCGCCCTTTCCTCCGTGTCGTTAGAGGCGCCTGGGAATTGGTTTGGGTATGTTTTGGGCGACAGGCTAGCAGCCTGTCACTATTGTACCTCTTCCATCTGTTACATCTCATCATCATCAGCCTATATACGTCCCACTGCAGGGCACAGGCCTCCTCTCAGTATGAGAGGGCTTGGGCCAGTGCGGATTGGGAACTTCAGACACAACGTTGAATAACTTCGTCGCTGTGAGTAGGTTTCCTCACGATGTTTTCCTTCACCGAATAGCTCGTGATAAATATCAAATTCGATATCGCACATAAATTCCGAAAAATTCAGAGGTGCGAGCCCGGGGTTTGAACCCACGACCCTCTGCTTAAGAGGCCACAGGTCGAACCGCTGGTCTATCACATCTAAAATTGTTCTAAAAGTGATTACGAAACGGGAAACAGTCGTGATTTTTATACGTCATATTTCGTGTGCTCTGCGTACCTAGTTTGGGAACACAAACGTGGTTGTACATATTATTTAGTGGGTAGGGGAAAAGAGGGTAATGGGAGTCAGCGGGCAATGGGAGTCACCCACACCACCACGAAACACTACATGAGACCGACGCGTAAACAGCGTCCTCAGCCCCGCTACGGCCCCCCGCGCAGCCCCGAATGGCTCGCGCCAGTCGGCCCACGCGCCTCTGAGAAACGAACGTTTTTTGTTTTTGCGCTCCGCTGATGTAATTTTACGTAAATGCAAATTAGAAGGTAACTGCCTAAAATCTTGCAGTATGCGATTATGACATTTACATTTACTTAGTTAGACGTTTCAAGTTGTCATGTGCAGTTCAGATTAAATCAGTGTATTAAAGTTTTTTTTTATTTTAATTTTCTAGTCATTAGTGTAGTTGTGGGAAATGAGAGTCAGATGACTCCCATTACCCGCAAGTAGTTACCATTACTTACAACTGGTAAAACAACGAGATGTGGTACAGGTGTACCTCGTGTGGACAATGGGCTCACGCGGAGTGCACAGGGTGGGAGTCAGCTAAGCGATGTATGCTAGATTTTATTTGACTCCGATTGCCCGCATGGGTGATCACCATTACCCCGATGTCAGTGTAATGAGAGTCAAATCTGTTTTTTTTTTAAACTTTTATAATTTCCAAAGTTGATTGCCAAATTGACTGAAATTGATCTCTAATGATAGTTTAATAACTAAATTATGTTTACAGGCGGTTGCAATAAATACTTTCTTTTTAATTTAAATTTTATTTGAGTTCTCGCTTAAGTGACCCCCATTACCCTCTTTTACCCTAATAAGTAGAGACCAGATTATATGCAATTGCATATTTGCATATGCATTTGCATATTTTAGCCCATTTCAAGGGTTAATGCATATTTTTCGAAAAACACCTATGATGATGCATATTTTCACTATTTTGCACTATTTTTGAAGGAAAATAGCATTAAAACTGCCGAGTTAAGTCGGTAAATGTAGACTGGTGTTTATTTGATTACGAAATTGTTTTCAATTGTTGATTCATACACGAAGTGTTCTTCAAACACCAGGGTCGACGCCAGATTATCAATGTGATTTTTTTTACATGTCAGAAAACAAGTACAAAATATTAGAGTAGGTACTTGTTAATTAATAGACAGTTAAACATAATTTATGTTTGATTTTACAACAAAAAAACTAAAAATTTATATTTGCTATTTTGCATATTTTGAAATTTTTCATGCATATTTTGAGCATTTTTGGTGCATATTTGCATGCATATTTTGAGCTTTTTGTGTTGCATATAATCCGGTCTCTAGTAATAAGAGTCATTGTCCATTACTAGTGTAGTGGTGTTACGGAACCCTCTAGGATGATAGTATCCTCTGTAACGATTGTGGGTTGCGTAGTAAGGCTGTCTATATGTATTAAAATGAGTAGACATACCTAAAATTTCTCCTGAAGCGCCAGGGGTGACCTCGTCTTCCTCCTGAGCAGCTTGTACAGCGTCCTTCAGCGAGCTGAAATCTCTCGCTGCTATAATCGTACTGAGTCTGCGGCTTCGCAGACCATCAGCAAACCGTTTAATGGCCATTTTCTCGTTTAATGGCTTCAGTACCTTGTAGCTGTTAGCGTCGCCGTCGGCCTGTGAAATGGTCAAGTCCACAAAAAGTTCTGCAATTTCCTTGCCGAAGTCTCTGACAGTCATATTATTTTGTCTCATATGCTGTAATTTGCTTTGAATAGCAGTGGCTGATTTTTTCGGTAATAACAACGATTTCATGTCCCGAATTAATTCTGATGTAGTGCTATAATCAGAATTTAATTTTAACTTTGCCGCTTGTGATAATCTGCTTTTCAAAACAAATTGTATGAGATTAACTTTGCTATCACTTTTTAAAACAGAGTCATAGTACTCGATGCCATCTATTAATTGTTTCGTGACAGTTTCGTCGTCCGTCATAACGGGTAATAACGTTAAAGCGGTTCGTAAATCAAACGACTCCATTTTATCTGACCTCTGAGATATCTGGCATAAATTAAAAACCTCACTATAAAGACTGTCAAAGCCTTCGCACAATTTACTAATTAAAGTTGCCTCTTCTTTTAAAATTAAACCCTTTTTAATAAGTTGCGATACCTCATTTTTCAATCACGGTATTTTTTAATTACCTCTCGACGTTTCGGTCGCGTTACAGCGACCATGGTCACGAGTTGACTGAAGCGGAGCTCGACGTTTGTTTGGCAGCCCGGGTCCTTCGAACTACCCGCACTTGATTTTCATCAGTAACGGCTCCCCGAACTACCCGCGTTTCACCGATATTGTCCACCGTTCCTCTATTACACCGACACAAGTCCCGCGTAAACATAAATATGTGTGAGAATCACGAAAGTTTAAAACAGTATTTGTCATTATACTTAGTGATTGTGTGCTTACAGGCTAATGGCCATATGCTGGGTTAAAACTAAAATAAAATGTCGTGAGAGGCGACTAAGGAAATAGGTTTAGTTAGGCTTTAGACCAGAGGTTTCCAAACTTATTTTGTCTACTGCCCACTTTGAGAATAAATTATTTTTTAGCGCCCCCCTTTTTGTTATCTACTGAAAAACCACTATAACACACAATGCTCCCATTTTTTTTCTGAGTCTCTTAGACACCAGAAGAGCAGCGCAGCGCGGCGTAGCGCAGCGACCCGCTCCGTGGAGAATGCGCGAGGATTCCTGCGACTGCTCGAGAAGCTCGAGAAGCCGCTGGAATGCGTAGGAAGTCGCTGGAATTTACATAATTATTGACATATTGACATATGTATTGACAGCGGCCGTCGCGACTACTCGAGCATCCTCGAGCATTCCCGCGACAGCTCGCGCAGTCGCACGGCTTTGTTTATGGAATGCGCTGGAATTCCCGCGGATCCGCGGGCATCCGCGCGCATCGTTAGTTTCTCATGCGATAATAAGTCTTATTATAATGAAAATAAAGTTGAAATTCTCATGAGCATGACACTGAAACTGCGCTCCGCTACGCCGCGCTGCGCTGCTCTTCTGGTGTGAATTGAGCCTTACCGCCCTCCTTTAGGCCTGCAGCGCCCACAAGGGGGCGTTATCGCCCACTCTGGGAATCTATGCTTTAGACGATAGGCTACGCCTAAAGCGTACCTAAACTTAATGTCCTTAGTCGCCTCTTACGACGTCCACGGAAGAAATGGAAAGATGATAATATTCTACCCCGACATGCAATCCACAGCCATTTGGTTTTTTAATTATGTAAGTATGAAACTTTGGGTGTGATATACCTAATTAAGATTTTTTGGAGTGCAATTTTGTTTTAAATAATTAATATCTCTTTATAGGTTTTCGGACTATACGTTGCCTAATTTTACAACAGTAATTAATCTTTCGGGTAATTAATGCCCTCGGTGTATTATGATTATGAGACCACTATGTATTACCGTGTCTAAAGCAAAAAAAGTTTTATAGCAGTAAAAAAATGCACGATTGTCTTTTTTGAGTGTCACACTGAAGCAAATTAATTATTTACTTACATGTCAGATGATCCCTAACAAAGTAACGCCTGATTCTTCAAATGAACCGTTTTTAATACTCAATTTGGACGAAACAGAATAAGGATTTAGGTAAGAAAATTGCGGTCACGACTCGTTGAGTTCACTGGTTTTGCAATCCAGTTATTGCTTCGTTATTCTTCGTTCGCGGCCTTCTCACGATTTAAGTCTTTGCGAAGCATATTTTATTTATTTTGTAGGTTTGAAATCCATTTGTGTGGTGTCGGGATAGACTAACAACTCTTTATTTCTACTGCGAATGTCGTAAGAGGCGGCTAAGGAAATGGGTTTAGGTAGGTATGCTTTAGGCGTGTGGCTAGCACCCAGTCACTGTTATACCTCTTTTATCGGTTTTAAACCTAAAATTATGCTAGAAGTGGCTGTGAGGCATAAAATAGTCCTGATTTGTCTATGCAACGTTTCGTGTGCTATCCTTTCCCTTTGTGAATATGGGCGTGATATTATTGTGTATATAAAATCTGTAATTATTTTGTCCACATTCGAATCATTATGTCTATACTATAAATTTAGAAGCAACATTGCTAACATGTTCTTGTGTGAATTCACTAAGGTAACCTATAATGTTTTGTGCTGCTGTACATAGAATAAGTTTTCCTTTTTTGTCATTTCTTTTTTTTTCATAACAGACTGCCTATTATAATGTTGTATAGTGTATACATATTTTAGTTGGTACACTATTGCGTTGGGTTTCCTGTAAGAATAGTGTAATGTGTTTATAAATAAATAAATAAAATAAAATAAATTTAGAACGAACTACGTCACATTTATGTTACGCGGGACTTAATCACGGATTTTTTTAATTACCTCTCGAACTACGCCAACCAAGTTTTGTTAATTGATTGCATAAATACTATATAAATATACCTACTTCTGACGTTTTCTTTGTGGACTTCAGTGACCAGGCATAACATCTGCTTAGAGATAGATTGGAGTCTTTCCACATAGCGCATGATCTGTTACCGAATATAAAATTATTGCTTCTGAAATTCAGGCGTATAAGATTATTGCATATAAAATGTAGGCAACAACTGACAACAAGTCAGCCGTTATAGTTTTTCCTATTCGGGTTTCTGCACAAATTTTCGAAGACAGTTTTGGAGAATATTGCGCAGAATCGCTAATAGGCAGAAACAATAATGGTTTAAGTTTCGAATAATCCGTTGAACAGTGAAAACCCTACAATTACCAGTCGAACCCTAATTTGCAGAACCCAGCCGTAACGGACTGAAAACTCGGACCAGCCAGGTAAGAGGAAGCCAGGCAAAAACTAGGTATTTGAAAGATTAAGCCATCTAAAACAGCGCCGCGAGTTCCCGCCTTAAATAATGAAGGCCTCGCATACCCCACCCCACGAGAGATTAGGTTGAGACGCTGCGATATAGATTCGTTAATCACAATATTAGCGTTTGAGGAAGACAGCAAACAACAAGAGACCCTTGCGCAGGCGGTTTCCTCGCCAAGGCAATTTGCCTGCCCAGCGTGTCCAGCCGGCTAGCTGATGGCGTGCGGTGGCAGCGCTTTCTCCTAGTTGGTCGTCAGGTAAAATAGTCGCCACAGTCTTAAAAAAGTTTTGATGCCTTTTCACCAGAGATGTGCTCTGCAGCTGTGCTGCGAAGATGTATTAAGATTCGCAACGAAATCCGTTTCTACCGGTGCTATGCTATGTGCACCAATGAATATGATTGGTGGATATCAAACGCATCCGTAGCATCGTAGCATAGCACATCTCTGGTGGAAAGGCAGCCTTATGGTGGTGTCTTGTTAAATTTTATACTGCATCTTTATTACGCTTCATATTACACACAAAAACACACACACAATTTTTATGTTACTGATTTACTGTACCTGTGTTAAAAAGAGCGAGGGCGGACTCCTGACACAAGTTTCGAGCTTAATAGGAGGTCTCAACCAATCTCTCTAAAAAGAAACTGAAAAGTAAAATGAAGTCCTTTTTATTTTTCTATTACTTGTTAATGTGACGTCACGTATCACTTTTTACCATCTGATTACCATGAAATTGCTAAACGTGTTACTGGATTTTTGAATTCATGTGGTCTGCCTACCCCTCTTGGGAATACGGGCGTGTGTATTAGTGTGACAACGTTCCACGATGGGTTACAAATCTATTGCTTCAATTACACTCGTAAATCCCTGCGACAGACAAAAAGCGCAGCCTAACACATAAAACGACCCTCACGAATCTACGATTGATCGTGTCAACGCGTAGGAAGAAGAATTTTTATCGTCCCGTATTACGTGACGGCGCGTGCCGCTGCGTCCAATATTCGCAGGTGACACGTCCGCGTGTCCGGACACGTGTTTTGCTGTCATTCTGCTGTGCCCAAAGATCTTGCAGTTAATATGTAATGCCCTTGGCTGTACCACGAATTAGACGTAACTACCTGAAGTCAGGGTAACTATGAAAGCTTTTGTGAGAATGCTTAGCGCAGCACAATTATTTTGTCAATTTTGTAAGTCAAATAAGTAGGTAAAAAATAACACCAAAAAAATGCTAATGGCATGATGAAGTATAAAGACGGACTTATACCATACTAATCTTTGAGAGGTAGAAAGGACACTTAATTATTGAGACCGACCAAAAGAAACGCTACAATTTACAAAATGATAATGAACAAAAACTTAAAAAATAAATAAACGTAGATATAATTACATACATATACATACATATTCTCACCCCTGTATTCCCATGAGGGGTAGGCAGAGCACATGAATTCAAAAATCCAGTGCCACGTTTAGCAAATTCAGGGTAACCAGGTGGTACCATTATAATTACAACATTACAAAATTGAAATAAATGAACTACTTAGTTGAAATCTAAAGCTAATGCTCGTTAACGGAATGCACTTAATTGTTTTAATTAATCTTATTAGTTTTCATCTCAAAAGCTTTACAAACGTTAATCTATACAAATGGGTATCTGTTGACGTGGGTTAAGCCTAGTGAAATAAGTTAAGTCCCATTATTATTAATGAAACGATAAATTTTTAATAGCAATAAATCTCAATAAATACAGAGGTTGATCGCGACCGCCATTTTGCGAACAGACGATGGAAAATTACAAGATGGCAGAGAGCAAGGGGCCAGACTGTGGACTCGGACACATCTGATGTTTTTATGGAAAGTTCAGTCAAAGTTGGACACCGTCAAAAATAATGCAGTCGGCAGAGAAGCTGAAACATAACCATGACTATTTAAAGTTTCGTAGCCATGTAGAGCGTATATTTTTTTAAATATATTTTTTTGGATTTTAAATTAAAAGGTACAATAGTGACAGGTCGTTAGCCTGCCGCCTAATTTTTGGATAAATTCCTTTATTTCAGGAACAGCAATTTATCTATCTTATTTCGCAAGTCGTGTAACTATTACTTTTGACAATAAAATCTAAATGACAATTTCAAACAAAATAGGGAATTTACTTACACTGTCAAGCAAATAAATCTTGATCTATAGCATTCTTACTATTTCACATTTTAGTTTTCAGAATGACATTTGCCAAAACCGCGGTAACTTTTTTTTTTAATTCTTTGTCCTTGCCGAATTAACAAACAATTATTTCATAGCAGCGTTGTTCATGGCAGCGCTGGCCACAACATAGTTCTTCAATTGGTTGTGGTTTTACCACGAGTGTGCTAAAAACACATTTCAATAATTTTGCTTTTCCAACAGGATTACTTTACTAGCTTTCTGCTTCGTATAATATTGTGATAATTCGGCTAATGTTAACGTAATCATAATCATACTTCCTCGTGAATAATAATTTGTCAATGAAAATTTTGCAATGGATTATTTTATTTTATTTTAATGGAGTAGGTAGGTAGTTTGTTTGAGTACAATTTACACTTACATACAATATCAAGCCTGTAAAGTAAACCCAAATAGACAATACGAAACGTTGCATAGAAAAAGCCGTGACTATTTCAGGTAACGTAGTAATTTTTAGAATAACCCTTGTTTCAAGTTCATCATCAGCCTATATACGTCCCACTGCAGAGCACAGGCCTCCTCTCAGTATGAGAGGGCTTGGGCTATAGTTCCCACGCGGGCCCAGTGCGGATTGGGAACTTCACACACAACGTTGAATTACTTCGTCACTGTGTGTAGGTTTCCTCACGATGTTTTTCCTTCACCGAATAGCTCGTGATAAATATCAAATTCGATATCGCACATAAATTCCGAAAAATTCAGAGGTGCGAGCCCGGGGTTTGAACCCACGACCCTCTGCTTGAGAGGCCACAGTTCGAACCGCTGGGCTACCACGGCTATAAGTTGTTGTTTCAAGTTACATAGATGGAATAGAATAGTGACAGGTTGCTAATCTGTCACTTCGATATAAAGTCGTAGAATGTCTTTTTCATTTCACTATGAGTCTCACGGTATTTTAAGTTAAGTATGTTATAGGTACTAAAGTTAAAAATAACATACGTAATTGTAGGCCCACTGTCTATATTTAATCTATGACCAGCCTTTATATCTTGTTATAACAAAGCAGTAATTTGCGAGAACATTAAATTTAATTTCAATTTGGACTTTTCTTCGGGCGTAATTGACGAGATTCCGAATTTGGAATTAGCAAACGAAAGTTGGTTGAAAACTTCACGCAAATATAATTTAAGCGGATCATTTAAGTGCTTGTTACTAATTATCGTGCTTCACGAGGTTAGTAAATTGATGTGATTATCGTATAACGTAGTACAGATTTAGTATTTAGTGTTCCGTAGGTAAGTACCCAAAGCCTGGAAACGGATTACTGTTAGGTACTTCGCTATCCGTCCGTCCGTCTGTCCGTTTTTTAGTTAGATACAGTAGAGATAGATAGCTAAATGAAATTTGCAGTATTAATAGTTGATGATAATGAACGGGACAAATTTTTGAAATAGGTTTGGAGAAAATGCCTTACGTAGCTTTAATTTTAAGTCTTCCTCAAACATTTAAAATTTTAATCAATTTTAGGATTCAACATTTTTTTATGGCACTATTGGGTCAGATTGGCCCATAATTGATTTTGTATTTGCAAGGGACACTATCCACCAATTTGGGAAAAAAATCAAGGATATTTTAACCTCCTAAGGGCGACTTTAAATGCTTAATTTAGGGCCTCATACCCAGACAAAAATTTCATGGCTTAAAATGTTGAATCTTACGTAACCTGATCTTTAAGTTCATTTTCCACTGAATAATTTGTACTTAATGAAGTACATTCGGCTGTCATGCTTACTAGTAATTTGTACTTTATAAAGTACGCGGGGCCTTACGAGGATAAAACACGCCTGTATTTCCAAATGGGGCAGAGTAGGTACAAGAAACCATGGCTATTTCACGTGCTTTAAAAAAAACGAAAGACTTTCCAGGCCTGTCGCTAAAGAGAAAATGCGAAATACCTACTTACAAACTGTACAAATGTTTAACAACAGTAGACAGGTACGTAATCCATTTTGTTGTATTACCTGCTCCTGAAAATCGTCACAGGATCGGTGAATTATTCAAAGCGCGCCATTTATTTCGGCTTATCAACAACACGGCTCCCGTAATGCAGAAATATGTCTTTTACCCTGAGCCGTGGCGTTACCGAGCTGTTCACGCCCCGGCACACAGCGACTTATTGCGACTTAACTCGCGACTTTTTTATAAAAGTTGCGCTTTCCACTACATGAATTATTATACAGGTTGGCTGGAAATATGTCTTTTACCCTGAGCCGTGCCGTACCGAGCTGTTCACGCCTCAGCACACAACGATTTACTGCGACTTAGCTCGCGACTTTTTATAAAAGTTGCGCTTTCCACTACATATACAGATTGGCTGGAAATATGTCATTTACCCTAAGCCGTGCCGTACCTTCTGTTCACGCCTCAGCACACAACGACTTACTGCGACTTAGCTCGCGACTTTTTATAAAAGTTGCGCTTTCCACTACATATATTATTATACAGGTTGGCTGGAAATATGTCTTTTACCCTCAGCCGTGGTGTTACCGAGCTGTTTACAACGAAGCACACAGCGACTTACTGCGACTTAGTTCGCGACTTTTTTATAAAAGTTGCGCTTTCCACTACATATACAGATTGGCTGGAAATATGTCTTTTACCCTGAGCCGTGTCGTACCGAGCTGTTCACGCCTCAGCACACAACGATTTACTGCGACATAAGCTCGCGACTTTTTATAAAAGTTGCGCTTTCAATACCTACTACTTACATAATATAGGTTGGCCGGAAATTTACCGTAAATATTTTAACCAGTGGTCGGGTATACCTGTATGTAAACCCCTGGGAAGCTTTTTTTTTAAAAAAAAATGTAAAAAAAAAAATGAAAATCTGAAAATATTGCCCAGTCTTTTGTACATAATATGTATTATTTCAGTTCCTAGTCAACAATGTTGAATGATTACAGTACAACAACCTGAAGAGCGATGAAAGATTTGTCTCTCACAAGACCAATAATGAAAATTTCCAGAAAATATCTTACAGGGGTTTTCAGACGCGTACATATACCCGACTACTGGTTAAATATTCACGGACTATTTCCAGTCCTCTTATGGATTTTGAGATTTTATTTTCCGGTGACATATGTATCAGAGAAGTCGCCGTGTGTCCCGTCTTTGCCCTGAACGTGCGCGGCCGGGCGCCCTATAAATCTGCAATTTGACCGCATAAGCCGGTATATTGAGGCGGCGCTAACTGTGTGTGGGAAGTGTTTAAAAGTATTAAGGATTTATGCCCGTGGCGTTGTTTCTTGCTTCAGAGGTTTACTTAGCTTTTTTAGGGTTTCTCAGCTCAAAAGAAATGTTCTTCATCTGTAAAGGGCGTTTTTAGGGTTTACCCAAAGGGTAGAAACGGGATCCTAATTACTGAAGCTTTGCTGTCCGTCCATCCGTCTGTCACTATGCTGTATCTCAATGAGATAGTTGAAATATTTACAGATGATACATACATACATACAATCACGCCTGTATTCCCAAATGGGGAAGGGCACACGAAACGCTACATAGACAAAACAATGACTATTTCACGTTTTTTGGCCACTTCTAGCATAGTAGTTTTTAGGTTTTGAGGTGGCAGGTACAATAGTGACAGGTTGCTAGCCTGTCGCCTAAAGTATACCTTAACCTATGTCCTTAGTCGCCTAGCAATAAATAAATACTAAGACTAAAATAAAATAAATGTTTGAGGGGGGCTCTATTACAACAATTGTGTTTTTTAAAATGATTTTCGGTCGATTACACATGAATTTACACACATGTATTTAGACACTTGAAATATTAACAAAATTGTAAGGAGCTTCCAAAAAAAATGTTTTTTTGCAGTTTGTGGTACGGAACCCATGCAACGTGAGTCCGACTCGCACTTGGCCGGTCTTTTCTCGGGGATGCGTGGAGATATAACAGGCAATTAGTCTGAGTGGTTCTACGCATGCTGCTTGCGTCGACCGTTAAAGTTTAAACATGGAAGTCGGGCCGACTGTGACATCAATATTTTTATGCCTAAACAAGTATGGGAGTGGACTTCTATACGTAGGTAGAACTACTTATTCTGTGCCAATTTTCATGTCACTTATTTACATACATACAATCATGCCTGTGTTCCCAAATGGGGCAGGCAGAGTATAAGGAATGTTACATAGTCAAAATCATGGCTATTTCACGCGTCGCAGTCTAATAATAATTTTAGGTTTGATAACAGATGGAAGAGGTTTAATAGTGAAAGGTTGCTAGCCTGTCGCCTAAAATATACCTTAACCAAATGTCCTTAATTGCCTCTTACGACATCCAAGGAAAAAATGGAGAAGTGTCATTCTATACCGACACCACACGGCAAGTTATTTGAGTTATTTGTACAAAACAAAATAGTTGTAGGTTTAAAGTTAAGACGAGACAAGACATTCCTTGAATAAATACCACAATTTGATTGTACTCTAAATCTATTCGTTGGCCGAATGCGGTTTAATTCCAATTCAGCCCAGACTCGGGTCGAGACAATTTATTTTATAATCTGAATAGCAATTATTTTAGAAGGCAAATGTATTTTGTTGTAAACGATCTTTAACGGATTTCTCTAGTTATTTTACGTGATTGTACACATAAAACAATAACCACGTGGTGTCGGGTTTAAGGTTGGCTGGTAGAGATCACTTTGTACTTTGTTCTTTTTTTGAAACCTGTCTATACCCTTTTTATTTTCTTTTGTACAATAAAGAGTTTTTTAATTACTTACTTACTTTTAGTTGGAATAAAACCTCCGTGGATGTCGTAAGAGGCGGCTAAGGAAATAGGTGAGGAACATTATAGGCGATAGGCTGGCACTCTGTTACTATAATAACTAATTACTTAAAAAAATATGCTAGAAGTGGCCGTGAAACGTGAAATGCCATGGTTTTGCCTATGCAGCATTTCGTGTGCATTTTTGTATGTCATACTCGATTCATACTCGTACCTACTGTGTCTATTATGGGAATGTGCCTTCAGAAACAAATCTTGTTTTGTGCTGTGTGCTACCTGACTTATATTGTGATAATAATAGTGAATGTGATGGCGAAATTGTGTGCCAGTGTCAGTTACATCAAGCAGTTGTGTGGACTATTTCCGTCTAACCACAGCCGCAGTAGCGCGTTGCTCCTGATAATGGGTCACGGTCACGAATTAGCCCGAAAAATGTGGAGCTAATCTCGATATAATACCGTAGTACAATATTCGTTTAATTTCACTTTAGTCTCTGGTCTCTTTTTGTTATAAATTCATCACGTATTTACTCCAGATTAACTGAGGAAATGGTTGTTTCGTATCTGAACACGAATTTATTAAAATTTCAAGCTGCGGCCCGCGATAACACGGGGAGATAAGTGGTCTTAGTGAAAATAAGCTTAAGAGGAAATATGCCGGTCGAAGGAATTGAAAAATAGGTATTTGCTAAATCTATTGCTGTCGCACCTTGACCTGCCCAGACGACGTCGAGTGCGATAAGAACAACTACAGCTCGGACCGAAAATACCTATGAAATTTATTCAAAAACAACGTTTCGTAGTCCCCTGATTTCTTCTCCAAAACTTAACCGATTAAATATGTTTTTTCATTAAATGTAAAAAAATGTCATAACTATGTTTCTATGTTCTTATATTTTGATATAATTGTGTTAAAATTGGTTTCTAGAGGTTTGAACACAACGGAAAAAACTTGCCAATTTTTCATGTTTTTGAAGGTTAATATCTCTTTTAATAATTAAAAAAAGGAAAACATAAGAACATGCTAATATATCATTAGATTGTTGATGTAAAAAAACATTGTTCTACGGGTAATATCCAGGGAGGAATCAGGGGACTACGTTCCCATACAAAATATGACCGCTCCATTTCCTCTTAAATTAAGTTTGTGCGAACGTGATTTCAGTAGCGAGATGACGACGCTATTGACTTAAAACCGGCTAGTGAACGATAAAACGTTAAAATATACATACATACATACATACAATCACGCCTGTGTTCCCACAGAGGCAGAGCATGCGAAACGTGACTGACAAACCCATGATTATGACTGTATCACGCTTCGAAACCACTTCTAGCATAGTTTTATGGCTAACATACACGTAACAGTATACTTGCGCAAGGACTTGCACAAATAGACGTATATTATATTTGCGCAATTATCCTCCAACACACGTAACAGTATACTTGTGCAAGTCCAGGTTTGCGCAAGTATACTGTTACGTGTATGTTAGCCATTAGGTTTGTAAAGATGGAAGAGGTAGAATAGTTACAGGTTACACCCGACACCACGCGGTACATTAACATAACCGGTTGAACATTTAAACGTCTTGCGGTGTCGTGTCGGGATGGAATAACACCTCTCCATTTCTTCCGTGGATGTCGTAAGAGGTGACTAAGGAAATAGGTTTAGGTATGTTTTAGGCGACAGGCTAGCAACTTGTTACTATTATTTCTCGTAACTTACCATTTAGTCGCTGCTTTCGACATCCACACACGAAATGGATAGGTGGTAATCTAAACCCGACACTACACGGTTATACGTCCAGCAATCGATAGGGACATTTAAGTTTAATTGTCTTGAAATTGGGGATAGTGAAAATTATACTAAACATTCATCATCATCATCATCACCAGCCTATATACGTCCCACTGCAGGGCACAGGCCTCCTCTCAGTATGAGAGGGCTTGGGCGATAGTTCCCACGCGGGCCCAGTGCGGATTGGGAACTTCACACACAACGTTGAATTACTTCGTCGCTGTGTGTAGGTTTCCTCACGATGTTTTCCTTCACCGAATAGCTCGTGATAAATATCAAATTTGATATCGCACATAAATTCCGAAAAATTCAGAGGTGCGAGCCCGGGGTTTGAACCCACGACCCTCTGCTTGAGAGGCCACAGTTCGAACCGCTGGGCTACCACGGCTACATTACTAAACATTAGGTCTAGTGAATTTAGATTTTATGACATTCGGTCAAACGGAAGTACCTACTTTTTTTATAAACGTAGCATTAAATGTTCTCTATTTAACAAAGGCTGCAATGGAATCGTCGCTTTAACGAAGAAATATAGTGCAGGGTCGAAAGCTACGTGACTAGGATGAATTAAACACACATTGGAACCTTTATTTATTACTAGCTTTCCGCCCGCGGCTTCGCCCGCGTGGAACTCGGTTATATTGCAGTATAAAGCACAACTATAAGAAAACTTCTCGTTTCAAATGACACACAGCGCCATCGATCTATCGATCGGTCATCGATCGATATCGATCTATCATCGATCGAAATCGATCTGTCAAGCAAATTATATTTTTGTTTTCCCTCGGGAACATCAATTTTCCGGGATAAAAAGTAGCCTATTATTTAATCAGGACTTCTATCTTTACGTCTGCAAAATTTCAAAGCAATCGGTTCAGTAGTTACGGCGTGAAAGCGGAACAAACAAACAAACAAACAAACTCACTTTCTGACTTATAATATTAGTAAGGATAAGGATAAGGATTGTGAAAGTTTCATGCCCCTGCGGTATTAATTTAGTTGTACGGTTAAAAAATTACCCGTGTGGAGTCGGGTTTAGAATAACACGTCTCCATTTCTTCCGTGGATGACGTAAAGGCGACTAAGGATATAGGTTAAGGTGTACTTTAGGCGGCGGGCTAGCAACCTGTCACTACTGTACCTGCCACCTCAAAACCTAAAAAATATTATGTTAGAAGTGGCCATAAAACGTGAAATAGTCATCGTTTTGTCTATGTAGCGTTTTGAGGCGTGATTGTATGTGTCTGTATGAAAAAAAAAATCGACGTTTTGTACGGCATCGCGCGAGTTGAGTCGCTCGAGATATATGTACTATCGAACCAACTGATTCCTGACCCATCGCAGAACGTTGTCACAATAAACGTTATTGAGATTGCGCCTGTCAAGCAATGCAATGTCACTATGACGTTTACTGTGAATAGGTTCTATAATGGGTCAGGAATCAATTGGTTCGATGGTACTATACCTACTTGTTTAGATATCGTCATGTTATGTTTGAGTGGACAATGCCACCGGGTCGATGTCAAGTGTTATGGCGTCAGCTTCCGGAGATGACAGCAACTAGTCCAAGGCCGGTACGTGACTGTCTATCACAAGGTTGTGTTGGCTGTTGGTGACATACTGGAATTTATTCAGTCTATTTCTATTGCTGTGTGGAGTTGGAGAATGACACCTCTCCGTTTTTAGGTTTTAAACCGACTAGTGAACAAAAAACAAGAGGCGACTAAGGTAATAAGTTAAGGCAGAGGTTCCCAATCTTTTTCAGCCCGCGGCGCACCTACAAGTTCAGAATTTTGTTACGGCGCCCTACCCTGTGTATTTGAAAAGATACAGTAGAAACAGGCTCAGATAATGGTAGTATTTACGTTAAGAGGAATAAAAATGAAAATATGTATGAGTAAAAATGAAAATGGTTTCGGATAATGATAAAGAATCGACTCACGGCAGCGCCCCTCAATACTTTCTGCGCCAGGGGGCCGCGGCGCACAGTTTGGGAACTCCTGGGTTAAGGGATATTTTAGGAGATAGGCTAGCTCTATCACTATTATACCTGTCAACCAAAAACCAAAAAATACATTCCAGTAGTGGCCACGGGGCGGGAAGTAGTCATGGTTTTGTCTATGTAGCGTTTCGTGTGCTCTGCCTACCCTATTTGGGAATACGGGTGTAATGTATGCATGTATGCTAATGCAGTAAACCTTTTTCCTTAACATTAGTAGTTCCGTGTGGTGTCGTGTCTAGAATAACACCTCTCCATTTCTTCTGTGGATGTCGTAAGAGGCGACTAAGGAAATAGGTTTAGCTATGCTTTAGGCGTCAGGCTAGCAACCTATCACTATTATACTACCTCTTCCATCTCTTTTCAAACCTAAAATTAAGCTAGAAGTGGCTGCGGAGCGTGAAATATTCATAATCATGATTTTGTCTACTTCACGTTTCGTGTGCTCTGCCTACCCCTTTTGGGAACAAAGGCGTTAATGTATGTATGTAGTTTTTCCTTATTCACGGAAGAAATGGAGAGGTGTTATTCTAAACCCGACATCACACGAGTACACGTGGGGTGATAGTACACAGTTTTTAATAAACACAAACAAACAACCCTTAGTTACCGCTACCTTATAATAGAGGCTTATAATGCTGATATAAGTCACTTTAGCGCCTTAATAAGTAATAAAAAGCTTGGGTATGTGGATAATAATCTCACATATTTCTCATAACATTTTCTCATGCAATATTGCCCGTTCTGTAAGTAAATGATAGTGTTACACTTTTATGGCGCTACGTAAATATTGTAATCAGAATTTTTTCACGCATTACTGCTTTAGGCTCTCTGTACAAGGGAAGGGATGAAGGACGGAGAAAACTGAAAATATGGTGGTCACTGATCAGTTGATATGAATGTATGTAATTAAGAGGGAGAAAATATGTACACAAGAGATCGAGAGAGATATTCACGCAAATAATGACAAGTGCAGATATAGCAACAATACAAATGTGTTAAAAGTACTTTACTACTCAATAATAAAAGCAGACTTAAAATTTAAATTATAATTAAAAATATATTACAGCACTTCTACGCACATGTTTGCAACATGTTTCAGCCTTCTTTTCGTGCTTATTTTGTTTCGAGGTCACTTTTACCTTCATTTTCGGTTTAAACATCGAAGAAAGAGGTATAATAGTGACAGATTGCTAGCCTGTCGCCTATACCTAGTCGCCTGTTACGACATCCACGAAGGTAATGAAACTTTATTGTTAAAGCTGTTACCACACGGAAATACGCCAATGACTGTATCGTAATACAGAAATAATAAGTTTTATCACAAGCTCGTCTACAGATTGCCTAAAAATGCGTGAAGTGTTGAGGTGACAACGATAAAAGCTGTATTATAGCATTTATAGGGTTATTATTTATTATTTATAAGGTTCTGGAGGTTAACGACGAATTACGTGAAGTCGTTATTCTACTGAATGTAACCTAATTATTTCAGGAGGTCAGGTGTGTTTATTTATAGCCTGGTTTCCTTATGAAGTATTTTTAACACTCGACACTGAAAGAACGGTGTTGTTGCTATTTGGCTTAGCACGGCAAGGCGCGAGTAGAGTTGAGAAGTTAGGCTATGTCACAGTCACCGTCTGGAGACTTCAGAAAATTACGGGTATGTATGTATGTGTAGCGGGGAGTACACAGAGTACAAAAATAGAAAGTGACGTATTTAATGTAGCAACACATAGGTACCTTACGTAATTTTTAACTTTGTCGGACATTAAGTTAGTATTATAACATGCAATGCTTGTTATTGTAAGATTTTTAAAACTGTATAGTTCATCATCATCATCTTCTATTTACACGTCCACTGCGGAACATAGGCCTCTCCTGTAGACTTCCATGAGTACCTGTTGGAAGCGACCTGCATCCAGCGTTTTTCGCATAAAACTTAGCGTTGTGAGGGTAAGTTTAAAAGTAACCTACCGCCATTACAGATTTTATTGCCAAGTTCGATGCCGAGGGCTATACCTACCATCTATTAAATTTCCCCGTGTGATGCCGGGTTAGAATAGCACCTCCCCTTTTCTTCCCGTGGGTGTCATAAGAGTCGACTCTGGGAAAGGGTTAGTGTATTGTGGGCGATGGGCTAGCAACCTGTCACTGCAATATCACGTTTAATCAGCTGTATACCCTGAAATTGCTAAACGTGGCACTGGATTTTTGAATTCATGCGCTCTGCCTACCCCTCTTAGGAATACAGGCGTGAGAATATGTGTGTATATATGTATTAAATTTCATCAACACGTAATACGTAATTGTCACTTATCACTTATCACTCCTCACACCGGCGCCTGAACAAGTCGCAAAAACACAACGGCTAAATCCAGAACTAACATTATCTCGGTGAGTGATGGATTGTCAGATGATGGATTAGAACGTGAAATGTGACATTCATACCGTATCAATGTCGTGAACAATGTATCTGAACAATAAAATGTGAAATGGGAGAATGTATTTCAGTTGGCAACATTTCATGTTTTTTAGACCATGCTTTTATCAGTTCTTTATACATATATACCCAGTTTGAAAAAATACAGCAATAATATAAAAAAAGCTGCCAAGTGCATATAAAAGTTAATTAAATGCTTTACTTTATTTTTACCTTTGAGTTGATTGAATGACAGGCAAATTGCAGTTTACGATTTATGACGAATTAAAAATAAAGTATTCCATTGCTTATCTGTTAGTTAGCATTATTCATATCGACCCAAAAACACCAAAAAAAAATAACGATTGTTGTAATGGTTTAAGAATTTGTTCCTCTAAAAGAATATTACAATTCACATAAACTAGAGAAATACGAAATTACAATTTTAGTTAGAATAATATGCAACACTTATAAATTAGTACTATACTACATATATATTATTTATACTCAGATCAGAAGTTCAAAGGATAACATTTTAATTTTCTCTGGCATCCAAATGGATGGGAGACCACTATAAATATTTATTTTATTTTTAATATTTGTTGTTATAGCAGCAACAGAGACAGAAATACATAATCTGTAAAAACGTCTAGCTAGCACGGTTCGTGAGATACAGCCAGGGGACAGACAGACAGACGGACGGGCGGACTAGGACTAAGTACTACAATGTTAATAACCAACATTAATTAAAAATTAAAAAACCCCCGACGAGCCTCAACGCGATGGCTTTGCTGAACGTGTAACATTCTCATCACACCTAACAAATGACCTGATGACCTTGAAGACCTGGACCGATTTCCACCAAACATAGCTAAGAACACTCTCGACGGATATAGCTTTTGAACAAAAAAAACCGCATTAAAATCGGATCATCCGTTTGAGAGCTACCATGCCACAGACAGATACATACACATTTACACACACACACACACACACACAGACACGTCAAACTTATAACACCCCGTCGTTTTTGCGTCGGGGGTTAAAAAATATCGATTCAGTTGTTCTAATTTTACATACACACGCTCTAGAAGTCTATCCATCAAGTACAATGTGTACAGTATACAGCACGACCACGATTTTCTTAAGCAAACAAACTCAAGTACATTCAACCCCAATGGCGGGAAAGCTACTAAAGCACCCAATATATTTTTTCCGTCGAGAGCGGCGCCACGGTCCTTACATAACAGTGGCCTTAGTTAGGTAAACGATTAGTTCCCAATTTCGCCACCGGCTCAGTTGTGTTGCTTGCTACGTACTGCCAACCTACAGAATAAACAGTCTTTGATTTGATACGTGCCAGAATTTTATAAAGCCACTCATACATGACACGATTATTTTTGGCAATGAATATTTTTAAGAGTATTAAGTGTAAATGACGTGAATAGGTATTAGGTATATTTTGGGATTCGTAAGAGCATTACGCGAAATTGTATGAAAAAGGATTTAGTAAAATTTTATCTTAAGCACAGGAAAAAAGTATGTAACAAGATAACCAACATTAATTAAAAATTTAAAAAACCCCCGACGAGCCCCAACACGACGGCTTTACTGAACGTGTAACATTCTCATCACACCTAATAAATGACCTGATGACCTTGAAGACCTGAACTTATTTCCACCAAACATAGCTAAGAACACTCTCGACGGATATAGCTTTCGAACAAAAAAAAACCGCATTAAAATCGGATCATCCGTTTAGGAGCTACGATGCCACAGACAGACACATACACATTTACACACACACACACACACACACACATACACAGACACGTCAAACTTATAACACCCCGTCGTTTTTGCGTCTGGGGTTAAAAAACAATATTGACTAAATTGACTGGATTGTGGGTTTACTTTAATTTAATTTATACGGACACAACGCCATCTGTTGATTCTAAACATAGTTAACAATAGAGGGCGCTTAAAATATTATGCTACGAGAACAGAACGAGACAAAACAAGAACGAGAAATTTATTACTTTCCATCAACATGAAGTCAAAACTTTCGATAGAAATAGTACATATTTATTATTTTTATGCGGATGTATATTATCCGTACTAATATTAAAAAAAATGTGAAAGTGTGTTTGTTTGTTTGTTTGTTTGTTTGTCCGTCTTTCACGGCTAAACGGAGCGATGGATTGACGTGATTTTTTAGGTAGAGATAGTTTAGGACATGGAAAGTAACATAGGCTACTTTTTGTCTCTTCAAAACCCCCCATTTCCCTAAAGTGAGGGGTGGAAGTTTTCAATGACAAAGCTATAAATTGGTATGTGTGCTATCTCTCCCTTGATACCCCGAATTTAACGCGAGCGGAGCCGCGGGCAAAAGCTAGTTGAATATAAATGGGAAATTGCAGAAACGGAGTACTACAATGACAATACTTGTAAGTATATTTATGTGCTCAGAATAAAAAGCCAACTTTAAAGCCGTAAAAAATATATCCAGTATTTTACACATAAACAACTAGGTAAGAAAGAAAACCAATTTCGAAACATATTTCTCGGTACGTACATTTGATCGATTGTGCTATTGATTTTGAGTAAATAGATCCATAGTCTTTAAAACCAGAAAAAAACATGCCTTATCTAAATACCCCATGCCACCAATAAAAAAAAAACAAGGCACAACCGACCTGATAGCCAAATACCTAAGCCTGCATTATTAAGCGCTGCTAAAAGTTTGCGGAGCGGAATTATTCAGCGCTACCCTCATCCCAGACGGCTGTAAAATGTAGTATACTATCAGATTAACTTAGTTTGGGTTGCATACATAAATAAGAGACTTTAGTTACTAACTGGGAAGCAGAGGGACCGATGGATCATCATGTAACTTAACCTTCTGACGAAGAGACGTCAATCTTTGGTTGTATGGGTTTGAATCTTTTGTCTTTTCTGAAAAACCTGAAATTAAGCTAAAGGTAGCTGTAACGTTCAATTTAGTCATGGTTTTGCGTATGTAACGTACTATGTGCTATATGTATTTACTACGTTTTTGAATGTGTATGTATTTAAATAGGAATTTGCGTGACTTTCAACTGCTACTTCCTTCTTCCTCCCAGTCCCTTTTTAGGGTTCCGTACCCAAAGGGTAAAAACGGGACCCTATAACTGAGACTTCGCTGTCTGTCTGTCTGTCCGTCTGTCTGTCACCAGGCTGTATCTCACGAACCGTGAGACCTAGAGAGTTGAAACTTTCACAAATGATGTATTTCTGTTGCCGCTATAACAACAAATACAAAAATTAAAATAATTATAATAATTAAAGGGGGCTCCCATACAAAAAACGTGGTTTTTTTTTTTGCTATTTTGGATCTATTTAAATAACTGTAACAGGTAAATACTTGAAATGCTCACAGAATATTTAACTAAATATTTACTTTTAAAGGAAATAATTAAAATAAAATAAAATTAGTATTTAAGGGGGGCTCCCATACAAAAAACATGTTTTTTTTTGCTATTTTGGATCTATTTAAATAACTGTAACAGGTAAATACTTGAAATGCTCACAGAATGTTTAATTTAATATCTACTTTAAAAATAAATAATTGAATAAAAATAAAATTAGTATTTAAGGGGGGCTCCCATACAAAAATTCTGATTTTTGCAGTTTTTGGTACGGAACCCTTCGTGCGCGAGTCCGACTCGCACTTGGCCGGTTATTTATTACACGTAGGGCCAAACTATAGTCTTTAAACAAGGAACATTCAAGGTGCGAGAAATCTGCCAGTGAATAGGCAGCCATAGCAATCCTGTTTAACCCTACACTAGCCGGGGGCAAACGAGGCGTTTCGTATGCTCCCCACCGCTCACGAGCAATACAGCGGATCTAGACTTAAGCTCTGTTTACTTTGAAGTGCTTATTCTGATTATTAAGCCGCCATATTGGAGCTGCGTGAGACGAAAGAGTCAAGAAAGTTATTGTTGCTTTATGTTTAATCGTCGACCAAACTGATGTGCATTAAACGGTTGCTTCGAGAATTACATAGGGGAAAGTGGTCACACTTCGTACACATTTTTTTATTTTTTTTATTTTTTTTTTATTTTTTTTTATACTTACATACATTACGCCTGTGTTCCCAAATGGGGTAGACACAGCATACGAAACGCAAAATAGACAAACCGTCATTATTTCACGTTTTGTGGCCACCTCTAGCATATTTTATAGGTTTTGTTTTGAGTTGGCGAGTACAATAGTTACGGGTTCAAGCCTATCGCCTAAAATACACCTGAACCAAATTCCTGTCGCCTCTTACGACTTTCACAAATGATGTTTTTGCAATTACTGCATTCTTCACTACGAGGGCAGAACAGAAATGGAGAGGTGTTATTCTGACCCGATATCACACAGTCGACTCTTACAATAAAAAAAAGATGTTTTAGGGTAAATTGAACATGAAAACATGAAAATTAAATAGAGTTGCCATAAAAAAGACCCCTTACTAACCGACTCAGTCTTGCTTGACTGTTTCCCACCGAGCCGAACAAATCCGAGCAAAGCCGAACACACCCGACTTCCGATTCATATTCGAGAGGCGTCGTTGATACTGTAGCTTGATTTGGAGGATTATTATATCATATTCACGTATTGTGGCTCTAGGTTGCGCAGTTTGTTGGCTGGAAGTTTGCTAATGATGTGGCAACATTATTGTCATTGGAAGTCTTTCTCAGCATTTCTGAACTCGATGTTTCTTACAAATTCTTTTTTTTAATGAGTATCGTATACGCATAAGAACTAAGGATTTTTCCGAGATACGTCATCATGTGACTATTTCACGCTTCGTGGCCACTTGTAGCATATTTTCTAGGTTGTAAGTTTGCAGGCGTAATAATGGCAGGTTGCTAGCCTGTCGCCTAAAATTTCCCTTAACCCATTTCCTTAGTCGCCTCTTACGACATCCACAGAAGAAATGGAGAGGTGTTATTATGTAGCTTGATTTGAGGGATTATATTACGTAATGTACCTAATTATTCAAAAACAAAAGCACACAAATTTAGCAAATAACAGTAGTACCACAAAAATATAAATACAACTCAAGAGTTCGTAGCGCTACGAACACGCTACGCCGTAGAGGTGCTACGGATTGGCTACGAATTGTAATAAAAATCAACAACCGTGACGAGAGCTCACAAAATACTACATAAATACATAAAGCATACTTATTAGCAGGGAGCGAAACTTTGGTGCCGTTGACAGCCGTATGACGTCGAGCTTCATACAGAGTGTTTATCTAGATTATAAATTATTAATCAGGCAGCGAAACTTTGATGCCGATGACAGACGTTTAAGACGTTCTGTTCTGTAAAATATATTTGGTTTGTTGTTTTTCGTTTTCTTGTGAACGTAATTTTTTCTTCAAATACATTGTCCAGTAAATAGATAAATAAATATGAACAAATAGCTTTCCTTGTCACTATTTTTTTTCGATAACGTCATATTGCTACATATCGGCACCGTAAGTTGAACGCTAACGACTGATATATGCATCGAATCACTCGAGCCGAAAGCGCCCTTAATTTATTTGTGTAAGGTTGAGTATAAAGTTTGACATTACTATTAACTCGGCGTGCTACTGACAACTGTTGCATCTGTCAAAGCGTGGTAAAGGTAATTATGCTGTGTATAATTTATAAACACACCCTATATGCGAATTTATTTTCGTCATAATGACGTCACCGGCACCAAAGTTTCGCTCCCTGCTTATTAGCATTAGAAGACAAGTATCTGATTACCTAAGTATTTATTTTGTTAAAATAAACAACTAGTACGTATACTTACGTATACTTTGCATTGTTCTTTAGCAGTGTGTGAGATAAAGGTGTACCATTTACTTTACAACTGGGAAGATTTTAGTATAGTGTCGGGATAGAATAACACTTCTCCATTTCTTCCGTGGATGTCGTAAGCGGCGAATAGGCCTGGGTGCGCTTCAGGCGACAGGCTAGCAACCTGTCACTATTGTACTACCTCTTCCGTCTGATTCCTAACCTAAAATTATGCTAGAAGTGGCTGCGAAGCGTGAAATAATCATAATCATGGTTTTATCTATGTTTCCCGTGTGGTGCCGGGTTAGAATAGCACCTCCCCCTTTCTTCCCGTGGGTGTTGTAAGAGTCGACTCTGGGAAAGGGTTCGTGTATTGTGGGCGATGGGCTAGCAACCTGTCATTCCAATAACACGTTTACCATCTTGTTACCCTGAAACTGCTAAACGTGGCACAGGATTTTTGAATTCATGTGCTCTGCCTACCCCTCTTGGGAATACAGGCGTGAGAATATGTATGTATGTATGTATCTATGTTACGTTTCGTGTGCTCTGTCTATTCCATTTGGGAAGCTAGTGTGATTGTATGTTGTATGTATGTACATGCATATACATATTCACGCATGTTTTCACAAATGGGGTAGGCAGAGCACATAAAACGCGACATAGACAAAACCATTCCGTAACTACGTCTAGCATTATGTTGAAAAATTATCGGATAACTCACGTTTAATAAATCGAGTTTAGCTCGACATGTTTCGGACTAATTCGTAGCCCTTCTGTTGAACTTATGTAACGCTGGCCATCGGCACAATTCAAAATG
>BHDV01069808.1:16358-29504 GCA_005406045.1 Adoxophyes honmai | reverse complement strand
TTTTCATAAGTAGGACCAGGGGTAATGAAAAAATCTCCCCTGGACTAGACAGGATAGTAGTACTACGGGCAAAAAATAATCCCCGTGGTACTACTAGTGGTACCACCAGTAGTACCACGGGTAAGGAGTGGTCAAAGGGTTATTTGTTATTCGTAATTCCGTAAACATTATTCGTTGTTGTGAATATTCACAATATCCGCCGGTCGCCGGGTAGCATTCAATGTTTAATTCAGAAGGCGAAGTAACTAGGGCTGCTATCCAATGACTTATTTTTTTTTAACTTTAATTAACTGTTTTTTATACTAACTGATAGTGACTGTACTTCATTATCAATATCATCAATCATCATATATCTCGCCTTTATTCACAAACGGGATACGCAGAGCAAACGATACGCTACATGCTAAACCATTACTATTTCACGTTTAACAGCCACTTCTCGCATATATTTTAAGCTTTAACATAAGAAGTAAAGGTTGCTAGCCTGTCGCCCAAAATAAATCTTAACCTATTTCGACACCAACAGAAGAAATCTTCTTCTTCTTCTTAATGTGCCACTTCACTACTGAAGGTTGGCAGTCAGCTTCAGCTCCCCAAATCGGACCCTGTCCATGGCGAGTCTGAACAACTCCTCAACAGAAGAAATGGAGTGGTTTTATTCTGAATCCGACACCACAGAGAACTTCGCTCGTCGCTACGTGTCTCATTTTAACGATGCTTTGGCATATGGATGTAGATACTTTTCTGAACTGTAGGTTCATAATTAAGCATAAAACACCACTATTTGTTTTTATTCGCTAGCCACAAGCTACACTCTTATTATTACAATTACTAACTATGTGATCAATTAGTCACATAAATAGCTTTGCGCCAGGGGTTAACTGAAATACGTCACAGAGTTATTTAATACCAATTCCAAGGCAGCCAGACGCAGTCAAAACAAAAGTCACACGATACCCCTAAGAATGTGAAAGTATTTAAGCATGTATACTATACCTTCTATGGTTTTAGCGAAACTACCTAATAGTTTACGGTAATCCGAGCTGCAGATAAGCTGAAAGTGCTAACGTTACAGCACTGAAGCCATTTAATTAATTAAAAATGGGAGTGAGCTTCGTACGAGTCTGTTAACTATGGCGCCTATAGTTTTTGAATTTCTAATTCTCAACTCACAACCTTACAATACAATTATAGTCACTAATATTAATATACCACTTTTAACTAACTTTTGTGCCAATTGGGAATACGGGCGTAATATTTTTGTATATTGTGTACAGTCAAAGAAATTGATACCTGTGCCACTTTGTACCTTTATACAAGAAATGTCACTGTGACATACCTACTATCTACTAATCAAAGCAAAATGAAACTCATTATGAAAAGGTTCAAAGTGACACAGGTGTCAATTTCTTTGTACACATCATGTGCTGTTTCGGGTTAGAATAACACTTCTCCATTTTTTCCGTGGAAGTCGTAAGGGGCGACTAAGGAAATAGGTTGAGGTATGACTTCGACAGAGTGGCTACCTGTCACTATTATACTACCTCTTCCATCTATTTTCAAACCTAAATTTTATGCGAGAAGTGGCAACGAATCGTGAAATAGTCAATGGTTTTGTCTGTGTGCCTACCCCATTTGGGAACACATGTTTGATTGTATGCATGTATTATCGTGGTTGGTGGTCTATGCCGAAACAGTTCATTTCACAAGTAATCCCGACTCTGTTTGCAGTATATCCGTCGTTAGAAGTCGTCATAAAGTTGAGCGTTCAGGTAGAAGGATTGCATCATTAAATATAGGGCAGGTTTCGTTTACTCAAAGTATTTTGCGTTCGCGGCAACGTTTGATGGAAACTGGGGCGATCCTAGAGACGTTGGGTTGTCGATATTTTGGGAATCAGTTTATCGATGTCGGTAGCCCGAATTATAAATTTCAGTCGCTTTGAACGATGAACGAGATCGATGTTATAAGGGCTCCTAGGAAACGACGCTGCTGTAACATTTCTCAATAAGAAAAGGTTTTTTTTGGGAATTAAATTTTGATACCGCATCTAGCGGCTGTAAGCCAGTAGTAGAATGATGGTTTTCATTTCAATTGGGTTCTCTACGTGGTCTCGAATTAAAAGGTCTTGACAGACAAATGGTTGAACGGACGACAAAATTATTCCCTTAGGGTTCTTTATTTTTTCCTTCCATATCATACGAATTCTTATTTTTTAACTTTCACAATTTGACGCCAAAAATCAGACATTTTGATTTATCAAGAATTTCATATTTTATTGACGTATCATACATTTGCATACACGCCTCTTTCCCACAGGGGTAGGCAAAGACCAGTTCATTCCACTTGCTACGATCTTGACCTGACCTGATTTTAAAACGTCCCCGATTTGGTCACGGAACGTCCGTCTAGGTCTTCCTCTCCAACACAGCCTTTCACACTTCCCGTATAAATACTCTTAATTCATACTCCTTCTTAGTTGGGTAAAGAGTGTTTAGTTTAATTCCTATCGATATCGATGAATAGTTGATGTACCCTGCGCAGGCGCTTCCCGTTGCGACACGGCGGCATCGTAAACTTTATTACGTTTCGGGGGATTGCGACAGCGCGATTTGGGCGAGAGAAGTGGGTTGCCAGATCCTTAAACTGGAGTCGGATTAGTTGCCAGTGCTGAAAAGTAGCACGAACTAATGCAGGGGGCAGCACATTTAGCGTTAATCTTCGGGTTTTACGTACATACATCACGCCTGTATTCCCAAATCGGGTGGGCAGAGCACACGTAACGATGTATAGTCAAAACTATGACTTATTCAGGTTTCTTAAACACTACTAGCACTAGCATACTTCTTTAAGTTTTAAGTTGGCAGGTATAATAATTCTGTCGCCTAAAAATTTACTTTGCTTTCTTTTACTCTCGGTTAAAGCGAGCCATTATTTTGTCGGGGATAGTAATTAGCGTGCTTAGTTGCACGCTGTTATTTTCGACATAATAGTTAGATTCTTGACGAATTCTTTATTTCTAGCTAGATCCAGGTAAACAGGAACAAAAGCACAGCCCGTAGAATAATTAACTTTACTGAAAAAATAGTTTTCACTATGGTACAGTAGCGAAAGTTGGAAGAGGCAAATGAAGTATAAACATATAGGTACTTATAAAACATTACATTATTTTATTACGACTTATTCCGAGACTAATTTGAATGCACCCTTAGTAACAATTAATCGGTAAATAATGTCTATTAACTTGTTTGTTTATTTACAAAATTCTATTTACCCTGTGATGTAACATTGCCACAATATTGACAGACGCTATGTCGCCGTAGTTAGAGCACATACCTACTTGTAACTGCGGTCGGGAAACTCCTTTTCCCTCTATCTTTGTACTGTGAATGTAGTTGGCTGGTAGTGTGCGTAAGTTTGTAGTTTTATTGGATTATCTGATAGTGTAAGCGAAGCTTATCTTTGTGTTTATTTTTGAGTTTATTGCGTCATTTGATGTGACTTATTTGTTACTTTTGACGTGACAACGTCTTAAATTAGGTTGCGGCTGGGAGTCACTTATGAAAAAGTGTAACGCTCGGTAACGTTACGATGACGTCACCGAACGAGAGAGAGGCCCGCAGTGTTAAGGAGGTGGCGCTTCGATAGTGCGAAGCCTCTATGGTATCATGTGAGACGTCAAACGCAGACATAGACAGCTGTCACGATTGGGAGTTGACGTGACAACGTCTTAAATCAATAAATATTCTACCGAGAAAAAGACGTTGTCACGTAAAATCTTCGCCCGTAAAACCGACTTTACAGGCAACCATTTTTTTTTTATGTTATAAATATGAGCAGGAGAGTATATTTATAAAGGCTTTACTAGCAGATCCTTCTCTACCGGAAGATCCCTAGTTTATTGTCTATCTATCCGCTATCCAAAAGTTTTTTTGTAGTTGTTTAGGTGAACACAAAAACTTTAGTTCAGTAATGTCTTTGCCTACTCCGACTGGATGATGTATGAAAAAAAAGTCATGGTGTTTGACAATATTTTGTTTACGGAAATTTTCCATACAAATTTTATTAGTCAGTTTTGTAACGGGCCCCACAACATCTCAATACTTACTGAAAATTAAAAGTGGCACTTATTGCTAAATCAATATTGCTTGCGGTTTGGGGTAGAAGTAACACATTTTTTTTATATCACTATCTATTTTATTGACTCTGGGTAAGGAAAATCCAAATTGACACTTTCCTGGGAAACATGTGGGTATTGAGTAGTTATGCAAACAAATGCATTTCTCTGTGTGCCTAATGCATTTGTTAATTGCGTCGTTCACTAAGTGCCTAATACACGTGTCGGCAAGATAGCTCGGTGGTATGTCAGGTCCCTTTTGTATTATTTGCTACCCGTGCTAGTGTGGGTATGACGGTATGTTTAAGCTTTATTACCACACTCCTTTGTCTCGGGGCTTCAAACGCAAAATGCAATTGCAAATTACTATTTCCCCTTGTGTATCTGCTCGTAACAGTTATAATTAACTTAACTTATTTTCGAATGGTTTTCGTTTAGCCCTAAATACCTTGTCTTTAAGTTCAAATGTCCCTTTAAAAAAAAGTTAATTTTATTTTGGATGTTTTTGAATGTAAAAGTACCTATAGCAAAAACCCATTTGGTTCTATTGAGCAATACGATGCAAAGTCAACCCGTATTCTTAGAATTCGTCCGAAATAGGTAGAGTTTAAAGGATTTCCTTTGAACCGTTCACAATGCGAGTGGAATTTCACGAAATCTCGAAGGAAATGGCGGATGGTATAAAATGCAATGACCTCTGCGAGATCGAGTTCCCCTTGCGACGAATAAGCTAACAATCCAGACTGAACTTTATACGAAATGGTACAAGGTTTGAGTTTCATAGGGCCGTAAAGTGTGACGTAGGACCTTGTTACGCTGATCTGTTTAGTATTATGATGGAATGTTTACGGTTATTTTATTAGTTTAGTAAAACTTAATAGAGGTGCTACCGTAATTCGAAATCTTACGCCGCCTAACTCTTTTCTGTTCGTTTATTCTTACAAAATGCTTACGATGATGGTTTATTGTGAAAGAAGAAGGTTGGGTGACTTGGTCTTTGTAAGTTTCCGGCCCTAAATAGTCTTTCTTTGAGTCCACCAACGCTACCGGAAGAAGACCAACGTTGTCCAGAAGACTGCACCGCAATAAACTTGGCAGAAGGTTATTTTTTCATCATTCCCACTTTAGTGTTGGCCAAGTCAGTGCACGGATTAACATTTTTATACGTCCTTAGTGTGTGTCTTAGTGTGATTTTGGGAGATCATTTTATTTTATCTCGGCAAACCGTAAAAAGCAGGATCTGATCTGCTAATTTCGTTTCTTTTTGCTCATCTTCTACAAGGTTAGGTAACCTTGGACCTGAAATAAGCAAACAAATTACGTATGTTTGCTGATCACTAGCACATACTTCGGCACAATGAGCGCAGTGCAATGAAGACAGGATATTATTGGACGTAATTGTCCCTCCATCTTTGTTTCTCGTGAATTCGCAGCGTTCCGACTTACAACGGCATGTACGTTCCTATGATGATTTAGCTCGTTGAAGAATCTTGTACCACTTGCAGTGCAGGTTTTATGTCTTATTTACTTAAGAGGTGTCGATGTGATGCACATAATCCTTTCTTGCGCGACTGGCCGGTGGTTAGATACAAAGAATATGATTTTTAGGTGGAGGCCGTTGGCAGCAGAATGTGTGTGGTTCTACAATACATACGCCTGTATTCCCAAACAAGCCATGCCCATTCCACGTTCAATGGCCAGTTTCAGCATAATTTTAGGTTCAATAAACAGGTTGCTAGCCTCAGGCTCAGAGAAACACTGCCGGAGTCGCACGTGTTAAGGTAATTTTAAGGCGACAGGTTATAGCACAGCTGTCACTAGTGTACCTCTTAAACCAAAAATTATGCTAAAACCGAATACGAAACGTGAAGCAGTGATCGTTCATGCATCCTCAAATTACGCTTCAGAGAGCGTACTAGTCCACCGTTGTTCCGCCATCAATTTCCGGAGTAAACGTCCAAGGATCCCACCATTTCCCGTGACACGTGGCACCTCCGTCACTGTCCACAAATTGCAGAAAGCCTTACCTTTCAAATTGTACCCTTTTAGGGCGATACGTTTCCGCCGACTGTCAAAAAGTGCCATTTGGCGGCCCCTGCAATTTCCCAAAGTGTTTGTTCTCGGCGGACCATCTGTTTCCCGGAATACTGGCTGGTTGCGTTATTGGAACAGTCGTGTAAAACGTTACCACGGATTTGTAGAGATGTTAAACTGTGACGAAGGACAGTCTAGGTTCCCGTGTACCATCGCGAACAGGGATTGTTGAGCCACTTACCTATGTTTGTAACTTGGTCGTGTACAGATGTAGTGAGAAACTATTTTCCTTCGGGAAAACTCGGATCTTTATCGGAATACGATGACATCCGAACTGTCAATGAATGATCGTATTAAATCAGTGACATTCTCATATCCATTAATATGGAACTTTATTGTTTAGTGTCAAATGTCAAAATGAATAATGTGAGTGTATAATATAGAGATGTTACAACCACTTCCTGTAACTTTGAAAATATCAACTCAGTTTTATTGTCACTAGTAAACCAAACATTATCTCCACTTTAAAACATTAATTAAAAGGACAACAAAATAAAACTTTGCTAGAATACTCTGAGTTGTTGCTATTTTTGAATATGCTATTTTACGATATGATACAGGTTAATATTAAATATAATTTTCTTGGAATGGTTATTTTAACCGTTTTCGAGGTTTTAGCATGGCTATACAACTTTTTTATAAGTAATTAGAAAATAATGATACTAAGTATAGCGAATATTAAATTTGGATTGCGTATTATCCACTCTATATATATATTGGTCTGCTGATGCGACTTACCCCTACGGCTTTAAGATGGGTACTGAAGCTATTTGAGAGAGTACGATAAATACGAACTTTTCCGAAAAATTACGAAGGAAAATAGTTTCTCACTACATCTGTAATACTAATCCTATAGCTGACATCTAGTCTGTCATATCGGTCATTGATTACACGTCTAAATTGCGAACAGTGGCAAGTGGCTCAACAATCCCGGTTCGTGACTGTACTTAGGTAAGTGTATTTATGTGACGTGCCTTAAGTTTGAATATAGAAATATCCTCAAAATTGACTGACAGCGGAAGAGCGACAGTGCGGCGCGGTTTCATGCCGATATCGGTTGTAATGTTCGATTTGATATCATGTGAAATAGACGCATAGACCCAACCGGTGCTCTTATGTCATCATCATCATCAGCCTATATATGTCCCACTGCAGGGCACAGGCCTCCTCTCAGTATGAGAGGGCTTGGGCTATAGTTCCCACGCGGGCCCAGTGCGGATTGGGAACTTTGTGCTCTTATGTAGTCAAGCACAAATGTCCTGTTAAATGAACGGGTTTAGGGTTACATCTCGCAATTTCTTAGTTAGTAGCCAATAATTGTTAATCTTTCCTTCTATAGTTGTTGGCTATAAATCCTTAACATTGGCCCTGACCAAAGGAGAGACGCGGACTAGAATTTGTGTATAACCCTAATACTAATTGGTCTTCCGGTAGTTGTTTTCGGTCGTTAGGTATCAATGCCAAGGAATTGAGACAACTGCATCGTCTATATATAGGGGACGTGACGTAAATAGCTAGTCGTTGCAAGTGCAGTTATTGGTGTATCGAGAAGATTGATCGGGCAAGATGCCGAGTAACGGCGGAGGCACCCGACCGCCCCCGAAGTTTGTGATATATGGGGAACTCATGGTTGTGCGCAACTTTGCGTGAGATTCGGTAATCGTGAAATGGAAATGATATGTGGTTTATTACAAGATTTTACTGAATGCCACCTGTTAAATGTTGCAAGTAATCTAAGTCGAATTTGATTCTTTTTCGGTTACCAAAAATTCGGTTGCCATTTTGTACACTTGTGTGCCATAGTCGACGTATGACAACACAATAATCTGGTAGTACTTACTTAGAATTCTGGCCAACCAAGACTCTCTCGGCAGGGTTACACCATGTACATACATACACACATACATTAATACTCATACATACTACCCAAATGGGGTAGGCAGAGCACACGACGACGATGTTACTACGTAGACAAAACCATGATGACTATTTCTCGTTATGTAACCACTTCTAGTATAGTTTTTAGGTTGTAAGTTGGCAGGTATAATAGTAACAGGTTGCTAGCTTGTCGCCTAGAACATACCATAACATTTTTCCTTAGTTTCCTCTTACGACGTCCATGGAAGATAATGTAGAAGTGATATTCTAAACCACACTGAATTTTTGTGTACAAATCCAAGTCTTCGCTTTCCACTGACCCGGTTAGAATGCATAATGTTTCTAGGAAAAAGGGACAGAGTAAGCATTGAACGAAACTACATTTCGACACCTCCGACGCAAATGGTCGTAACGCTGTTTTTGCCAAAAACTAGATTTTTGGCTCATTGTATTTATTTTAATCCAAACTACAACTTCCAGAAACAAAAACGTAAATATGTTTGTTATTTACTGAGTTTTCTAGTCGCTAAAAGTCGTATCATTTGAATTATCCCACGCAAACCGTCGCACTACAACATTCGACGATTTGCGCCGTTCTATAGGGCCGCGGTCCGACTTATGACAGCAGACTTACGGCGTCGTATCTTGGCAAAGGTATACGCTACGAACATCCGTACCCCGTGCAAATCGTCGTAACTATGAAGTTACGACTCTATGCATGTGTAAAAATCGTAGTTACGACTTTTTGCTTCGTACTTACGACCATATACAACCTGTTCATGTGACCTTATTCAAACGTAAACAGTCGTAACATACTTATACGACCTTTAGACAAAAATAATAAAGTCGTAACTTTAAATTTTGTTAAATTTTAACGTAATAATAATTTATATTGCAATAAACATATATATTTCCTGTTATTTAAACTACTGCGCCTAGATTGAACCAAAAATTTAATCAATAAGTGTCATATAACTTGCAAAACACACAAAAGTATTTTAAAATCGCTCTCCTGAAAAGTTACAAATTTAACGTTACGACCTTCTGCGTAGGAGGTGTCGATTTACATGCCAAATATATTATTCAAACCAACGAATCCATACCGGAGTTTGTTGACAGCCATTTCTAAATGCGGATTTGTTTATTTGGACTGACATAACATAATTCCTGTGGAAGTAGAGCGCGGTTAAAACGTTTCAATTGCATCAAATTTGTTGTTAGTCGGATACTGACCTGTTTTTGAAATTGCTCCATCGGAATAGATAGAGAAAGTAAAATAAATTTTTGGACGTTTTCGGTCAGTATGATGTTAGGTTTAGCCTCCTAGCGCCCATTGTACTTTATAAAGGACAAATGTCATAATAATTTTAAATTTTACATTAATGACACCAAGTGACAAATTCTAGCGGTCAAAATTTGGTGCTGGGCGCTAGGAGGTTAAAATAGAAGGTAACTAGAAGGTAAGCTAAAAGTTGCCCGAAACTTAAAATAGTCAAGTTATGTCTATTGAACGCTTCGTGTGCTCTGTCAGCATACAAGTAAAATTAATAGCATGAAAAAGAAGTAGGTAGATTAACTAATACATACATACATACATACATATTCTCACGCCTGTATTCCCAAGAGGGGTAGGCAGAGCACATGAATTCAAAAATCCAGTGCCGCGTTTAGCAATTTCAGGGTAACCAGGTGGTTAAAAGTGATATTGCAGTGACAGGTTGCTAGCCCATCGCCCACAATACACTAACCCTTTCCCAGAGTCGACTCTTACGACACCCACGGGAAGAAAGGGGGAGGTGCTATTCTAACCCGGCACCACACGGTTAACTAATACATAACATATAAACATCACGCCTGTATTCTTTAAAGCCCTAACAGACGACCAAATTTGGTTTGGTCCGAACCACGAACTTGGTTGCCTCCCATTTGGCTCCAAACCAAATTCGAACGTGTGTTCAGCGGTTGGCCGAACATTTTGTTCGGCGACGAAGTTTGGAGCCAACCAAGTTCGTGGTTCGGACCAAATCAAATTTGGTCGTCTGTTAGGGCTTTTAGGATCAATTTAACCAAGCGAGAAGAAAATTTACATACATAACCGTCACGCCTTATTTCCTGCGGGGTAGGCAGAGACAACAGAGCGCCATTCGCTTTAGAAAAATTAAAGAAAATTTAGTCTCTGAAAAATGACTTATTGAGGCGCAGCGCAGACGACTTTTTTTTTGTGCGATCGAGTCTGCTGCGCACAAAAGTCTGCGAGGATTGTATACATTGTGCACCGGACTTTTTGCGCGTCGTGTGCGTTACATTTTCACAGACTAAAAAGTCCGTCGCGGATAGCCTACCTACTTTTACGCATGAAAAATTTAACTCGCGTGTAAAAATGACTAATCCGAGACTAAATTTGATTCTCGTTGGTTTGATTGCAGCCTAGAGTCGGCGCATCACATGGTAACTCAACATTACATCAATCAGTAAAACCGAATGCATTACACAATGGTTCTATAGATCCAAACGACCTAGATCAGACCGGGTCGCGGCCCGGTTAGCTGGAACTGTTGTTGCCAGGAGCCGAAGTAGCCCGGCTATTTGCAAATGCAGTCGAAGCTATGCAGCCCGAGTGAACTGCATGTCGATTTGGTTCGGCAAGGTTATGTTTGTGACTGGGAGACATGGTTAGAAACAGATAGTTGTTACAAAACGTACAGGCTGGAAATAATACCTACCTCTTTTTATTTTTAAAGGAAACGTTATTATATTTTTAAAATAATGTTAACTGGAATCACAGATTATGAAAATCAGTTTCGTTGTGTCAGAACCTGTGTATCAAGAGCTCAACTTTTTTTTTATTTTTTATTTATTGAATAAACTTTATTTAAAATGAATATTTTATATTCATAAGGCCCCGTGTGGTGCCGGGTTAGAATAGCACCTCCCCCTTTCTTCCCGTGGGTGTCGTAAGAGTCGACTCTGGGAAAGGGTTAGTGTATTGTGGGCGATGGGCTAGTAACCTGTCACTGCAATATCACGTTTAACCATCTGGTTACCCTGAATTAGCTAAAACGTGGCACTGGATTTTTTGAATTCATGTGCTCTGCCTACCCCTGATGGGAATACAGGCGTGAGAATATATATGTATGTATGTAATATTTTATATTTCCAAAAATTTGCATTATTTCGGGATAAAAACTAGCCTAAGATGTCTTTTCTAGGGCCTAAAGCTTTCCTTACCATACACCCGTCCGTGAGGTCGTTCACCCTAAATTGCATCCTAAATCCGATCACTGGATATTAATTACTAATTTCACTAGTTCTCACCAATCGAAATTAAAATTAGTAGTGATTAATTAGTGCGTCCTCTGAAACCTCTGAACCTGAACCTCTGAATTTTTCGGAATTTATGTGTGATATCGAATTTGATATTTATCACGAGCTATTCGGTGAAAGAAAACATCGTGAGGAAACCCACACACAGTGACGAAGTAATTTAACGCTGTGTGTGAAGTTCCCAATCAGCACTGGGCCCGCGTGGGAACTATAGCCCAAGCCCTCTCATACTGAGAGGAGGCCTGAGCCCTGCAGTGGGACGTATATAGGCTGATGATGATGATGATGATGATGAGTTAGTGTGTATCGTAACTTGACAGGCAGATGGCTCAGTACTCACTAGGCAGAGTACTCTTTGACCTAGCGACGGCTTACAACTTATGTACTTGAAAGCATCTGTGTGTAAACTTATTCCGATACCTAATGCGCGCTCTACACTCGCGACGCGAACACCCGCGAACGCCCGCGAAAGCCGCGAATCGCGAGTGTAGATGTTGTTCA
Source organism: Adoxophyes honmai (assembly GCA_005406045.1). Taxonomy (NCBI): domain Eukaryota; kingdom Metazoa; phylum Arthropoda; class Insecta; order Lepidoptera; family Tortricidae; genus Adoxophyes; species Adoxophyes honmai. The sequence continues at coordinate 17,590 of BHDV01069808.1, read as the reverse complement.
CGCCTTGCGTTCGCGCTTAGTTATTATGCGTGAGCCGCTGCGTAAATTCACGCCGTGAATTCACGGAGCGACTTCGCGCCGCGAGTGTAGAGCGGGCTTAACAATCTTAAAAGTTTTTGATCGCAACTTTAGTCCCGCGTGGCAGCAAGACTATTCGTTCTTAAAAGTTTAGCCATATCTACTGTTTCTTTTCAAACATATACATACATCACGCCTGTATTCCCAAATGGAGTAGGCAGAGAACATAAACAGGAGCTTTGCAAACCCTTCGTCCGCACTTTTCTTTGTCAGAAAACACCAGAGCAGCATGGATCAATTGCTTTCTGAAGTAATCTGGTGATTTTTGCCATACTGAAGCTACCAGGCTAACATAGATCTATAGGAGCTTTGCCAACCTTCCGTCGACACTTTCCTTTGTCTGCAAACACCAGAGTAGCACTGATGAATAATGCTTTCTGAAATCTGGTGAAGATTTTTTTGCGCTACTGAAGCTACCAGGCTAACATACACTGACAGGAGCCTCGCCAGCCCTCCGTCTACACTTTTCTTTGTCCGCAAACACCCCCAATCAATCAATGGCTTTCTGAAGTTAAACCTGGAGAACTACTGAAGCTACCAGGCTAACATACATCAACAGGAGCTCCGCCAACCCTCCGTCCACACTTTCCTTTGTCTGCAAACACCAGGGCAGCAGGGATCAATGGGAGCTATTTACGTGCAGATGCAGGTTGGCCGGGGTCGGCGGGTCACCCGTCCCGCTAAATATAGGTCAGGTCGGCGTGCCTTGTTTCCAAACACGGCGCTTGGCAACGGTGCCTTTAGAAGCGCTTTGGCTGTATTTGCCGAGCTGTGTACAATAGAGACAAGCACTATTATGGGAGATGAAAATTTATTGAAAACGCAAGGGTTGACTCTGTTTATATTTTTAACACTTAAAACCAAATACGTGTTGTATTTGTAACACGTGTCATGTGTGGTGTCGAGATAGAATAACACTTCTCCATTTCTTCCGTGGATGTCGTAAGAGGCGACTAACGAAATAGGTTTAGGTATGCTTTAGGCGACAGGCTAGCAACCAGTCACTATTACGAGGGCTGCACTGAAAGTTTCGGGAAACTAATATTTAAAAACAATTTTTTATCACATGTTATACCTTTTTACAATCGTCAAAGTTTCTATATCTTAAAACACTGGCCACATAGAAAAAAAAACAATGGTTCGGTTTCAATTGT
>BHDV01069808.1:0-11579 GCA_005406045.1 Adoxophyes honmai | reverse complement strand
TTACACTTGTAATTTTCCAACTTATGAAAGTTGTGAGAACTTACGGTAAGTTACTCACAACAAGTATTTACACTTGAAAGTTTATGGAAAGTTGCTTTCGTGAGTGACTTTCATAAAAAACTTTCATAAAAACTTTCAGGTGTAAAGGCCGCCTAAGAGGGAAAGGCTCCGAGCGCCAGTCCGAATGGCACTTGGCTGCTTTTCTTACTTTAGCGGTGTGGAACCAACCTTAGGTACGGTCGGCCAAGAAAGTGGTCTACCACTTTTGACAAAAGTTTATGTGAGATAAAATTATCACTAAGGTTGACATGACATATGACGTGACATAAATACAATAATAATATGGGAGCTATTGTCACTTTCATAATATTATGGCAAGGGGAAATCGACCTTGTTGTTTCACGAAGTTCAAATGACCATCGATCTTAGGGGGGTAGACTAATTTCTTGGCACATTCGCATCTACATCCGCGGACGTCAACAAGTATGCATCCGCGAAATCCTTGCTTTATAATCCCTTAGCTCGAGGCCACAGATTACGTAATTGTACCTACTTGTAGTCCACTTCCGAACATGTTTTGGCGTAAAAATATTGTGGTCTCTTTCTACCGTTACCTGCTTGCCGTAGACCTTTCAAGAGGTCTCACGGAGCGTACCTAAACTGCGGAGTGGACCTCCCCTAACTAGGATAAAAAAACCTTTACAAACTGTAAAAATATTCCTTAAACAACCTGAAAACGTTCAAACCTAACCATTTCCTTTTAACATCTCGCAAAGGGAAATATTCAAATGAATCGCCCTTTACTGTGATTGATCACCATTCCAGAGGTCCACTTAATCTGGCCGCGTAACAAAGGTTAATCCTTTTAGTGGAATTACTGACCTTCGCTGGTCTCGCGTAATTCTTTCTCGGTAATAACCGCTTTGGCAAGGGTCCTAATGGTACGTCTAGCCGGTGTTTTGACCGGTCCACACCATGCCAACCTTATTAAGTTGCTTGGCTAAGTTCGACTTGCACCAAATTGGGATAGATGACTAAAAAACTATTTAAGTTTTCAGGGTTCAATTGGTTTGGCAGTACATAATTGTGCATAATAAGATAGCCTTGCCTGCGACTCCATGTGTTATTGGTATGGTTGGTATTGTGTGTTCGTTGGTAATTTGCTAAGAATAAAAAGTAGCTTTTTCTTCCTCGAAACTCAAACTACCTATCTCCCTTCCAAACTTCGTCGATATCGGATATGCAGGCGAAACGTAAGGTAACAGACAGACAGACTAATAAACAGGCAGAGAGATTATGTGGCGGGGTCGGGTTTACATTAACATCTCTCCATATCCGCAGATGTGGTAAAGAAAGCGCCTAAAGAAAAGACAAGGAAGCAATTTGTCACTTAAAACCGAGAAATTATAAAGGACGATTACTAAACGTGGATTAGTTATGGTTTTGACCAATCAACAGTTCGTGTATTCTGTCTTCCCCATTCGGGTATACAGACGTGATGTATGTACCATCGAACCAATTGATTCCTGACCCACCATAGAACCTATTCACAGTGAACGTCATAGTGACATTGCATTGATTGACAAAGGAAATGTTTATGACGTTTATTGTGACAACGTTCTGCGGTGGATCAGGAATCAGTTGGTTCGATAGTATGTATGGTAAGTAGGTACGAAAGGGTTTTAGAATTTCGCAACCGTACTTGTAACAAACGGGGCAGGCCAAGCAAATGACGCTCCCATTGTCTCCCGCGACTTCGAACCCGCAAGCCTATTAGGGAGATTGTTCTGGAAACCGCACGCCGCTGAAAATAATGGAAGGCGCAGTTCAAGACATCATACGGCACAGGATACGTCTTGGTTTGTCTCTTATGAAGTTTTAACCTCATTATGTTTGGCTCGGTCTTTGTCAGATAAGTTCTGTTTTCGGAATTATTAAACTTGCGGGTTTTTGCAAGGCCTATTTGCATGAAACAGCACGCATTGGATTGAATCGGTTACAATCATATGTTGCGGAAGACTCCCTCTGTCAAGTTATTGTGTGTTGTGCAGCTTGGTAATTTACACTTCCAAACAGCGCGCAGGATTTTTGTACACATAGGGCTCCTAAGTCGATGCGGGGCTCTTAATCGATGCTGGGCCCCTAGTTGAAGCGGGAGCCTTCAGCTATAACTTAATCCGCCTCATGGAAAATCCAGCACAGCAACTTTCACGGTTCGTCACGCGCGCGGAATAAACTACCTATCATAATCTGACAATCTCTAGTGAGACAGCTTAGTGCTAAACAGGTCCCTAACAAAGAAACACACGATCCTAATACGCAGTATTAACTTCGGATTCCAGATACCGGCATCTGTTTAAAATCGCTCTTGATCTCCCAAAGGAGTTGCCAAAAATGTGCACTCGTAAACAAATAAACATCTTGGGGCACTCAAGTGTTCTCGGTAACAAACGTTCTTTAATGTCAAGTTATTTTTGCCTCTGAGAGATCTGGAGTTATTTTATTAAGTGTCTGCAGGTATTTATTGCTTTAAGTAGGTACGTGAGATCTGAGGCTGATGCCTCATGGCAATACGTCAAATGATGAGCTCATTCTTTACCGGGAGCATTTCTTTTAAAAATAATGTGGGAATGACTCCAATAGAGACATTTCTCACCAGGCAAATGTTATGCCTGGGGACCGAAGTCCACATAGAGAAAGTTTATGCAACCGATCTTCGAAACTTCGTTAGCGCGATGTAGAACATTTTGACAGTTGATGACGTTTGGTGTACTACAGGAAGATAGGTGGCTAACAGTAATATAGGTTATACAGGTTTATTTGTAATAACCTCGCTAAGATAGCTAACATCATAAAAAACGTTTGTTCTACGAACTTTATCCTAGCTCAACACATTAATTTAAAATGCTCTTTCCAGTTTTTAACCGACTTCAAAAAAGGAGGTATTCAATTCGGCTGTATTTTTTTATTTATTTTTTTTTTTATTTTTTATGTATGTTACCTCAGAACTTCTAAACGGGTGGACCGATTTCGATGGTTCTTTTTGTGTTCGATAGCAAATGGCTTCCCATTGGTCCCATTTTAATTTCATCAAAATCTAACTAGTAGTTTTTGAATTATCCTTAAAATAAAAAAAAAATGTATGGGCATTCCGGAATTTTAGTCCGAACTTACATTTGTACATACTTACATACCTACATACAATCACGCCTGTATTCTTAAATGGGGTAGGCAGAGCGCACAAAACGCTACATAGACAAAACTATGTCTATGTCACGCTTCGTGGCCACTTCTAGCTCATTTTTTGTAGGTTTTGAGTTAGCAGGCATGATAGTGACAGGTTGCTAGCCTAATAGCCTGTCGCCTAAAATTTACTTAAACCTATGTCCTTAGTCGCCTCTTGCGACATCCATGGAAGAAATGGAGAGTATTTTTATGTGTATTCGCTGATTACTCGAAGACGCCTGGACCGATTTGGAAAATTCTTTTTTTGCCTGAAAGGGTATAGTTTCCAGGTAGTCAGATTGTCAGCATATCTTTACCTGATGATGGAATATGAGGGAAATCGAAGGCAACCCTCAAATTTTATAGGCACAGGTAGTGTTTTTAGTACATTTTTCAAAGCTACACCAGTATTTTCGCTTGGCAGTAAAAAAAATGATTGAGCTGATGATGAAAGGTCAACTCCTTAATTTTTAGGAGTAAAAGGATATTTTTTTCAATACTGAATGGACCTCCAGACTGGAAATTATAGTTTCAGTAATTAGCCAAGCCTGCTGCTTCTCAAGTGTTGCATTTCGGCTAATGATCGTTCATCGTGGGGTTTACTTAACAGTTTAGAGGGTTCTAAATCAGATAGAGCTATTCCTTCTGAAGCCTTGAATCTGCTGAGAGCTACGTAAACCTACTTGATCTTTAGTAAATATGTACATAAACAGAAATTTCCTTTCAGGATATAGCTAATTTGAAGTCGGTTTTTTTTTGTTTAAAATTATTATTGTTCTGTCGTGACATTGTAAAGTCTATGTTAACCCTTCGATAATTCCGAAGGCATTGTTCGCCTACCTTACTTTTAAGACGCGATATATGAACATTCAGATAGAAAATTAAATTGATTATTATTATTTTTTGGTAAGTAAAATTTCATCAAATTTCCAAAAACGTAGAACCAATGTTGTTGTTTATGTTTTATAGATAACCTTAAAAGTAATATAAATAATACTCCTTTACATCGAAGTTGCCAGTCGAGTACCTAAACAAAGACAAGTAAAAAAATAATAAGCACTTAATAAACATAGTTAAATTAAGCACTTGATTTTGAATTGAACAACGCGACGCGATGGTGACGGCTTACCATATAGTGAACCATCTAAAAAAAACCTGGCACGTGCGAGTCGGACTCGCGCAAGAAGGGTTCCGTACCAAAAACAGCAAAAACAACACGTTTTTTCTATGGGAGCCCCCCTTAATAATCATTATTATCATGCTTTTAGTATTTGTTGTTATAGCGGCAACAGAAATACATCATCTGTGAAAATTTCAACTCTCTAGCTGTCACGGTTCGTGAGATACAGCCTGGTGACAGACAGACAGCGAAGTCTCAGTAATGGGGCCCCGTTTTTACCCTTAAGGTACGAAACCCTAAAAACTTCCTGACTCTATTCTGTATAGTTTAGGCTCCGCGGCACTATTTGGTTTCACGATACATCAACACACATTGTCATTATTCATTAACATTGAGCATTGTAGTACAAACATGTTAATTAGAGTATAATTGAATAAGCAGTTTGTTTTAATGTTAATTAGGTCACGGGGGCCAGGACCCTTTTCAGTTACGCTGAAAGTTCTAATTCTGATAATTAATTTACTCATAATGAAGTTAAGTCAGCTTAAAACTAATTCGGAGGGGCAGATATAACCTTAATTATCTGAACACGCTGAGTTTTTAATAGAGATCAACTTGAAGTCGAGCCGAACTTGATTTTAAATGTGCCATTAATTTGCCAACATGGGGACTACTTTGAGACGCGCTCATAATTATATTAAATACGGATAGTTTAAAATTTATTTAAGAGATAATTTAAGAGTTTAAATCGGTCTGTAGGCTTGTTGTTTTCTAACGTGTATAGTGTACAGTGACACTTATTTTATCTTGCACGCATCTCTACTCGTGCCTTGCTGTACTAAGCCGGCTGGTCTGTCTGTTCACGCGCACAGAGCGGTGGGACGCAGCTTCCGCGGCTCTTAGGCCGTGGTCTGCTTCACCCGCCGCCCGCGACCGACAACGGGCCGCCGCCCGCGGCGTCTGAATAATAGTAGGTAAACGGAACGCCGCACGCGGCGGGCGAAAACGACCACTCCCGAGCATTCCCGAACATACCATTCAGACGCGGCGGGCGGCGGGCCGCTGTCGGTCGCGGGCGGCGGGTGAAGCAGACCACGGCCTTAGATGAAGAGCTACGTACTAACCCTAAGCATGTCGAGCGAAACTCGATTTCAGCTAGTCCTACGGTAGTTTCATGTTCAACGCCTTACTACTTCACTGCATTGCGTAGTATAAAACAAAGTCGCTTCCCGCTGTCTGTCCCTATGTACTGCTTTGGTCTTTAACCTCTCTCTGGTAAGCAGTAAAGGCCGTCTGAGGCCAACTGCAAAATTCCATTAAAAAAAACGGATTTTGATGCAGTTTTTCTTAAAAGGTAGAGAGTTTCATCGCTTTTCGGGGCAATGCGCTGTGCTACGCCTATTTTTTTAGCCACCGTTTTACCCGGCGCGCACCGGCACCCGCGATTTTTATTCCTGTTCAACAATGCGATGCTAGGCGGTTGTCTAAGAGCCGGGGTACAAAAGACTGAGTAAACGTTTTAGTTTTTTTTTCTCTTGATTTCGTGAAAAAACTTCACAGTTTTCAGACGCTCATACCCGACCACTGGTTAAAATTTTACGGTCAATTTCCGGCCACCCTGTATAAAATAATAAGAAAGGTGGTTGGTATTGTTTTTCCAGTGAGTGCATTGATGGCACAACACTGACCACAGTTGCCACACAAATCGGCTGAATCAACTTTCGCCCTAACCCCGGTGGACTTCCAGCGTCATCAGAACTCAATGATCAAAACGTCATTTCATATCTATACTATATAATATTATAAAGCTAAAAGAGTTTGTTTGTTTGTTTGTTTGAACGCGCTAATCTCAGGATCTACTGGTTCGAATCGAAAAATTCTTTTTGTGTTGGATAGACCATTTATTGAGGAAGGCTTTAGGCTATTTAACATCACGTTGCGACTAATAGGAGCGAAAAAATATTGTAAAATGTGGAAAAAGGGGGGGAAATTTGTTACAATTCCACGCGGATGGAGTCGCGGGCACAGCTAATTTATAATATGTATGATGCAATAATTATTTTATTTTATTTTTAAGATTTGACCTAATAGCGGCAATAAAGATACATAATCAGTGAAAATTTAAACGGTCTGGCTAGCAAGGTTCGTCAAATACAGCAGACAGCAGTCCTGGTGACAGACGGACGGACGGACAAACACCGAAGTCTCGGTAATAGGGTGCCGTTTTCACCCTTTGGGTACAGAACCCTAAAAAGTTTGATATTGTTTTGCCAGTTGATGACACAACGCTGACCACAGTTGCCACACAAATCGGCTGAATCAACTTTCTTCCCAACCCCGGTGGGCTCTCTCAGAACTCAATGATCAAGCGTCTTGCATTGATACCTCCGTTTCGTAATGTTATCATTGGTACCGAGAACTTGATACGGAGCCCTGGGAAAGCAAACATGGCGGCGGTCTCAGCGCATTTATAATTAAGCCTGGAGATTGCTGCAAAAAGATGCCTAATTCGGTCGCGGGCCATTTCCTCTGATGTTGAAGACGTTATGTTATGACATATACTTATGATTATGGCATTGTTTTTGATTTTGTAAGCAGGTATTCCGTGTGGTGTCGGGTTTGGAATGACACCTCCATTCCTTTCGTGGATGTCGAAAGAGGCGACTAAGGAAATAGGTTAAGACTTAAGATATACATATTTTAGGCGACAGGCTAGCAATCTATTATACATACATACATACAATCACGCCTGTATTCCCAAACGGGGTACAGAACACGCAAAACGCTACATAGACAAAACAATGACTATTTCACGTTTTGTGGCCACTTATAGCATAGTATTATTTAGGTTTTGAGGTGGCAGGTACAATAGTGACAGGTTGCTAGCCTGTCGCCTAAAGTATACATTAACCTATCTCTTTAGTCGCTTTTTACGACATCCATGGAAGAAATCTATTATACGTGCCAGCTAAAACCTAAAATAATATGCTAGAAGTGACACAAAACGAGAAATGGTCATAACTAGTTTTGTCTATATGTATAGCGTTTCATAGGCTCTGGCTACTTAGTTTGGAATACAGGCATGATTTTATACATAAACATAAATAAACATCACGCCTGTATTTCCTAATGGGGTAGGCAGAGCACACAAAATGTTACATAGTCAAAGCCACGACTCTTCCAGGTTTTGCAGCCATTTCTAGCATAATATTAGACTTTAACGATATGAAAGATGTATAATAGTGACAAGTTGCTAGCATACCTAGACCCAGTCGCCTAGTTCTGACTTCTTAGTCGCCTTGTACATCCACGGATGAAACGGAGAGGTGTCATTCTGAATCCGACACCACACGAGTACTCATTGCAAGGAGTTTATTCTAGGTAGCTACGATTAAAAATAATAATAATGTATTATCATTTCAGGTAAAACTCAAACCCGCAAAACTACTTCCAAGACGAGAAAGCATTTTCCCTGAATGGTAGAGGTAAGCATATTGCTACAAAGGAATATAACAGAAATATTTCTACACCCAAATGTATTTCAACGAGATATCCAAAATTTAGTTTCGACGACTGATACTTGATAAATCACTGCTTTTCAACAATTTTCCTGATGCGACCCCCTTACTTTCCGATTCAAAATTTTTAAAAATGTAATTCGAACAACACATTAGTTGGATTTTTGAATTCATGTGCTCTGCCTACCCCTCTTGGGATTACATATATGTATGTACATAAGTTGAATTCTTTAATTGTAAGTTTTTTAACTTAACCTCGAAACCCATCGCGACCCCCTGTTCAGGGTTTCCTTGGGTGTCGCGGCGGTTGAAAATTGCTGCGATAAATGAATGAAATGGAATCATAAAATCAATTATCAAAAGCGCCTATGATTCTGTGTATGAAAACCATTTTTTATTCAAATTGAGGAAAAAGAATTGCTCATTCATATCTTATGCAAAATCTACGAAAACCTCTAAGGGCGTTAAAAATATCGCAGCGCAAGTGAAACCCCTATTTCATCTCCATCACCTGTAGGCAGTTTTTGAGGACCTGTTTTGGTGTCAAGTTAGAATACACCTTTCCATTTCATCCGTGGATGTCGTAAGAGGCGACACAGGAAATAAGTTACGCTACACTTTAGGCGACAGGCTAGCAACCTCTCACTATTTGTACCTCTCTGTTTTCAAACCTAAAGTGGCTAGGAAGCGAGAAATACTCGTAGTTTTGTCTATGTCGCGGTTCGTGTCCTTTGCCTACCCCATTGGAGAGCACAGGTCTGATTGTATGTTGAATTTTATTCCTTTTTTTCTGGTAACACGTAGTCGCTGGATCCAGACAACGCTCACCAGTACATCGTTTACTTGCTGCTATTTGTCTGTAGTCTAGACTATGTAGAATGGAGAGCAATCAGTACAGTCGGCTAGGGATTTAATGTGATGCTTTATCTCCACCCTCGGTACTTTGGCAGCAGTAAAGAAGAAATAGAAACGGACTGATGTGCTAGAATTTTGCTCAATGTCGATAAAGTTTGTCACTTGTTATTTGCTCTTAATTTGACCTCATCTTTAGACAAGTCGACGCTTGAATTATACGTGTGAGTTATACTTTCTACTTACGCCGTATGGTATCGGGTTTCGAATAACATGTCTCCTTTTCTTCCGTGGATGTCTACGGCGACTAAGGAAATAGGTTATATCTTAGGCGACAGGCTAGCAACCTGTCACTACGTAAGTTGTGCCTTTTAACTTAAATTTAACTTAAATCCTAGAAAATACTAAAAGTTGCTATGAAACGCGAAATAGTCACGGTTTTGACTATGTAGTATTTCGTGTGCTCTGCCTACCCCATTTGAGAATACAAGCATGATGTATATCTGTATGATATTAGAAAAAATTGGTATTGTCTTCCACCGAAACTTAAATTAAATTTAACTGATATAATAGGTACCTACCTAACCTACGTAGTCGATAAAAGCTTAAGTAACTTTAACCTCTAACAAAAAGTCTGAGAATGGAACTTTTTATATAAGTTTAAAGTTAATTGAGCACGAACGCTTTTCTGCAGGTACCTACATATACATATAGTATGTCGTTTAGTTAGCATTGTATGTATACGTGTATAACTGTCGAGTTCTTTGTTGTCTGCAGTCGGGAGCGTCTCGAGATATGATGTAAACATACAACATACATACATACACATTAGACATAGTACACCAAGCGCTTAGTGAGGAGATGCCGGCATGCTTTATCCTGTGACATAGGTTCTAAAATTTGTCACTCACGATTCATTGTGTTTTTGTTTATATTTTTGTAAGTATAATTTTTTATAAATGTATTCCCAGATAGGATTGCACGATTCGTAGCCTCTTCCAGCATAATTTATTGGTTTTAAGTTTTAAGTTGTCAGGTAAAATAATCTATTCCGAAATGGGGTAGGCAGAGCTCGCGAAGTATGTAAAGAGATATGACAAAGACAGGTTGCCAGCTTGTCGCATAAAACATACTTTATCCTACTACTTTTGTCGCCTCTTACGACATCCCCGGAAACAATAGGGAGGTTTTATTCCAAGCACGACACCACACACCGCACAGTAGCGTTACTTTTTATGTGTTTTAATTACTTTGACGATCTCAAACTCATCTCTTAGGGTGCGGCTCCATTGAGGCGGAGACGAGCGGAGCGGAGATGAGACATTTGGGATCGACCAATCATATCACATGAAATCCACGTCTCGTCTCCGTTCCGCTTCAATGGAATCAGTCAAGCGGAGACGAGATGTGGCTTTCATGTGATATGATTGGTCGATCCCCACACGTCTCCTCTCCGCTCCGCTCGTCTCCGCCCCAATGGATTCGCACCCTTAGGAGGCGGTCACGGAATGGCATCATGAAGTTTGTATGGAAAATGAAAAAAAAACATTTTTATTCAAATTGAGAAAAAAAGAAATTGAGAACTTTTATAATATTACTGTTATTATAATAAAGTTTCTTTCTAGCTGACTATAAATGCACCTCAGTTCCCAGTTTATGTCAGTAAAGGATAGAATTGCCAGGTGTCGTATAATTGCTTTGTGGCAGAACTATACGTACATATACTGCTTGGCAACGAGCTACGGAGCCGTAGGCGAGGGGAAGGGAAAGTTTTAAGTATAAGTTAATAGCTTTGTCTGGGACTGGCGGATAAATCAAAATGAAACGTAGACTCTTTATGCATTTCCCATTTTTTTTACCTCTTGGTACATTTTTTTGGAATATTTTAAACTCTTTTAGGGCCAGTTTAAACTAAATAAGAATTTAAGTTCTGGAGTGAGCCACACTTACCTGCTTTTTCATGAAAAAAAATAAGCAAACGAGAATTTTGTTTTGGAATAAGTCACACCCGCTTTTTCATTATGAAAAAATGAAAAGTGTCTTATTCGATATATTTCCCGTGTGGTGCCGGGTTAGAATAGCAGCTCCCCCTTTCTTCCCGTGGGTGTCGTAAGAGTCGACTCTGGGAAAGGGTTAGTGTATTGTGGGCGATGGGCTAGCAACCTGTCACCGCAATATCACGTTTAACCATCTGGTTACCCTGAATTTGCTAAACGTGGCACTGGATTTTTGAATTCATGTGCTCTGCCTACCCCTCATGGGAATACAGGCGTGAGAATATGTATGTATGTATGTATTTTTTTTATCTGCGTAGTGTCCGGTTAGAATATCACCTCTCTATTTTTCCGGGGATGTCGTAAGAATCGATTAGGATAAAACTATCAGTATCTTTATCATACCTCTTCCATGTTTTTAAACAGTTTTGCTACAAGTGGCTATGAAAACTGAAATAATCATGGTTTTCTCTATGTCACGCTTAGTGTGCTTTTTTTACCCCATTTGGGAATATACACGTAGGTAGTTACATTTATGTATGTGTCGGAGATGAAGAGAGACGATTAAGATGATGAGGCGTGTGTCGATGTCGAGCGGCGATGCAGGAGACCGATTCTTCGTCAACCATGACACTCATCCATGACTTAGTTGGAATGAAAAGTCAATTTACTACACTCACGTTTTAATCAAACTATGTAATTTAAAGAGAATACAATAATCACAAGCAATAGAAATTAGATCGGACTACAAGACGCAAACAGAACGCGATGAATTTGGAATAAGGGGCACAACTGCACAGTTCCGCATTCCAACCAGAAGTCCTCTTCTACCGTTACTCGTACCGCTTTTTAAAGTGAAAAGCAGGTAGT
>BHDV01069807.1:32837-59640 GCA_005406045.1 Adoxophyes honmai | reverse complement strand
ACATGTGCTCTGCCTACCCCTTTTGGGAATACAGGCGTGAGAATATGTATGTATGTGTATGATATTAGATATACTTACATTTGTAAAGAAGCCCAAAACTTAATACAATCCCCGGCATTTAATGTGGGAAGATTTTTGAGTAGGGGCGGTAAATTAAACTTTGGATACTTTACTTATCGATGATTTTGACTAGAAGCTACATATATGTTGTGTATAGTGGTTGGCAATCTACTTGGCCAAATATTTAAGTTGTTTGGCAACCACTAGATATAGCACAAAAAGTAAAGAAATCCGAAAATAGTAAAATTATGTCCAGACATGCAAAAAGGCAGCGGTAAACTTAAAATTGTTTTTAATCTGTTGTCAGTATTATTTGCTTAATGACGAGTAATAGAGTTTTTCTAAACACTGATAATTTTATTAGTAACATCTGCAGATACTAGTTTATGGGCCATTGGAAAGATTAAGTCGTGATGTGTAAAAGTATTCTCTCTGCCTAGCAATCGCAAGGTATTTGATTTCAGTCCTCTCGTAGGATCGGTTGAATGAACCGATTGCAATAGTTCCAGAGATTAGCTTGCTTATTACCGAGCTATTGTTAACGATGACGTTGCTTGGAATCATTAAAATCGGCCAAGTGCGAGTCGGACTCACGCACTGAGGGTTCCGTAAACGATACCGCGATGTAGCTTACCGCCAACGCCATCTAGTGACTGATTTTCGAACTAATGATAAATTTTAATTTTATTTATTTAAAAAAAACTACTTGGTAGATTTTGTTCAAACCAATTTTCGTTGATAGTTTTTATGGTAATGTACATCATATATTTTTTTTCGATTTATCACTCTTTTATTTTAGAAGTTAGAGGGAGGGGACACAACTTTTTCAACTTTGGAAGCGTCTGTCGCGCAAACTATTCACTTTAGCAAAGTATGATGTTAAAACCTCAATATCATTTTTGAAGAGCTATCTTTAGATACCACACACGTATGGGTTAGATGAAAAAAAATTTTTTCAGTTTCAGTTCCATGTATCTATGTGGAACCCTAAAAAAATATTGCTTTTTTTAATTTTGTGTCACAATCTTAATGCGGTTTACAGAACACATCTACTCACCAAGTTTTATTAGTATAGTTCTCATAGTTTCTGAAAAAAGTGGCTGTGACATACGGACGGACGGACGGACGGACGGACAGACAGTCATGACGAATCTATAAGGGTTCCGATTTTTTGCCATTTGGCTACGGAACCCTAAAAACTGGATTTTTAGTTTATGTTGATCTTTTGATGATGGTCTGTCTACACCACGCTCGTTCTCTCTTCCTAATTGAATCTGAATAACGCCTCTCCATTTCTTCCGTGGATGTCTTAAGAGGCGACTAAGGAAATAGGTTAAGGTATGCTTTAGGCGACAGGCTAGCAATTTCGCAATTTGTCACTATTATACTTGTCTACTCCAAACCTAAACAGAAACTATGCTGAAAGTGACCATGAAACGTGAAATAATCATAGTTTGTCTCTATATGTAACTATGGTGTTCACGCATCATTGAGGATAGAACCTATAGAGTACTAATGTCATCTTGGTTGTTCGGAAATTATTCCGCAAAACAATTGAAGTGACCGCTGTGCTCTTATTGGCCGGTCCAAGATCGCGCGTAACGCTAGTGCCTTTTTCTCTACGGTTATTGGCTCTGTACAGTTTCTGTGACAGTGACGGTGATGTTTTGTATGTTGAAATCAACAAACTATTTGCGGACAGGGGTTGCGAACATTGTTTCTCTATAGGTTCTATCCTCTATGTCACGCATGTATGTAAATTCGAACCAATTCATTTCTGACTCACCGTAGAACATCACAATAATCGCACGATTTCCCTCGTCAAGCAATGCAATATCACTTTAAAGTTCACTGGAAATAGGTTCTATAGTTCTTTATAACTGTACTGGAAGACCCATACCAGCTGAGACAAAATAAAGATGCTCACGACACAAGAACGCGTCCGCTGTAACGGTTCAAAATTCAAACTTAGAACACAAAGGAAATAGAAACAGGACCATAGAGAATCAATTTCCGGCCAGCGCTATCGACGTTATTTGCGTTTAGTTTCACGGAATATCGCGACACCGGTCGCCGGTTATTGCCAATACGTGCTGTGCGTCGTATAACGAAACGCGGCATCGTTTTGTTTGTTTGAAGTTTTAAAAATAGACAGACGGTCCGTATAAAATAATGAGAATCGGAATATTTTTCTGAGCACAAGAAAGTAGGTACAGTCGACCAAGAAATTGGTCTACCCCCTCAAGATCGATATTCATTTGAACCTCATGAAACAACAAGGTCGATTTTCCCTCGCCGTAATATTATGACAGTGACAATGTCAACCTTGTGATAATTTTGATCTCACAGAAACTTTTGTCAAAAGTGGTAGACCACTTTCTTGGTCGACCGTTTCTATTTTGAAACATAGGGATAACTCATGTTTTGTAACCGGTGTACTGCGATATTTTTGTTAGTAATAGAATTAAGGTTATACATAGTTACATACACACATACTATCACACTGTGTTCCCAGGAGGGGCAGCCAGAGCACATGAAACGTGACATAGACAAAACCATGGCCATTTCCAATTTCGATGCCACTTCTAGTATCATTTTAGGTATAAAAAAAGATGGAAACAGTGGCAGGTTGCTAGCCAGTCATCTAAAGCTTATCAAAAACTATTTCTTCAATTACTTCTTACGACATCCACGGAAAAAACGAAGAGGTTACGAAATTTCAAACCTTATGTTTTTACAGTATGTAGCGCATTAATAAAATTGTGCCTTGCTCTCTTTGTGTTGAAAAAAAGTTAAGTCCAACTTACTACATACCTAATTGATTTCTTTCCCTCCCAAAAACAAATTTACAACCACACAAAACATGAGCTAGATACGCATTTAAATAGACAGTAGGCCTTATCTCTTTAAAGGATCTCCACCAGGCAACTATAATTATCTACAGCACGCAAGAACAAGTTTAGGCCAGCCCCTGATATTTACTTATTTACAACATGGAATGGCTTCCAAAATTAACAATATTTACGATATCATGGTATCCCAGTATAAATGTCACAGACGTTGCAGTAGGAGCCCTCGTAATTTATCGGAAAAAATCGTATTTGTACTGCTTTTGCAATACTATAGGTACAATACTATACCTCTACCTACATATTCAAAAGTTTAAAATTAAAAACTAATAACAAATAGGCTCTTAACCCTTAATTTGGCAGTGTACATCATGATGTACATTGTCAAATGTTCTTTTTTTTCATTTTTTTGTAACTAAAATTTTTGACTTAGTTTCCCTGCGAGGAGGCTCGAATTCACGACTTTTTTCATTCTTGCCAAATTAAGGGTTAAAACAAACCGCAAATCGAAATGTAGCAAGTTGCGTTTTTAAAATCAGTCACTGAAAAAAACCGCAAGTGCGTGCGCTTATAAAGGATGCCGTACGTTACATTTTTTGCGGTTGCGGATCCACTTTTTAAAAACCGTAGTGCGTAGCCAAAGATCATCATTGAGATAGAAGCATGCGCCGCAACAAACTTGACAATGCATAACATATAAATATGCATGGCATACATAACGTCATGCCTCTTTCTTACACTGTGGTAGGCAGAGACCAGTTTGTTCCATTTTGCTACGATACGATACGTTTCGGGCTTTGTAGCTCATCAAAGAGCCGCGGTGACTGTTGAGTCGAGCGTTTTAGTGGACCATTATGCATAAAATGTCCATTCCATGATATTTTCACATCTAGGCCATGATCAGAATTGTCGGTAGCTATGATAGCTAGGCTATCAGATCAGTGAAGTGCCTGCTCGATACTTTACGTCTCAGGCGCTTGAGTGCCAATTTGTAAAAGTAATACTTAAGTAAAGCACCACTCGGAGGAACGACAGCATTATACAAGTAGGCATATTATATTTATAAAGCAGTATTTTTAGGCGACATGCTCGTAATCTGTCACTATTATACTGCCTCTTCAATCTGTTTTCAAACCAAAAATTATGCGAGACGAGAAGCGTGAAATTGTCGTTATCATAGTTTTGTCTATGTCATGTTGCGTGTGCTCTACCTACCCCATTAGGGAACATAGGCGTGATTGTATGTATGTATTGTTTAACCTTCTTCGTGAAGAGAGCCCTTACCTCAGTCAGGTTCTCTAACCACTGTACCATTCGCCCGTCAAATGGGCATATCACCGGAAAATAACACATTCCGTAAGTTTATAAATTTCCTAGGAAATTGATAAACTTCCGTAAGATTGCAAACGAGAAACAAAAAAATGTTTTACGCGTACATTTTAGCAAAATTGTATCTAACCTAACCTAACCTAACCTAAAGTGATTATTTTACGAAAATGCGGCCGTAAAATAATACAATTTGTCTCCCGTTTGTAATAAATTGTAATTGGAATTGGAATAATTGTCGTGAAATTTATAAACTTACGGATTGTGTTATTTTCCGGTGACATACATACGTACATAGATGCATAATAATCACGCCTGTGTTCCCAAATTAAATACGAAGAGCACACGAAAAATTACATAGAAAAAACATGATTATGACTACTTCGCGCTTCGCATCCACTTCTAGCATTATTTAGGTTTGAAACCAGATGAAACAGGTATAAAAGTGACAGGTTGCTAGCCTGTCACCTAAAATATACCAAAACCTATGTTTCGTTTATTATTTAAATGATTTATTGTTGTGTAAAAACACTCGTGAAAGTAATGTGATAATTGCCAACACATAAACGGGGTCATAAACGGACGGGGCGATAAAATCACACTGGACGGGTCCCGCTTTTTATGCGACAATGTTTTATGTGAGACTTGTTACGACACGTCTCAGTATTCTATCGACGGTTTAGCGTGCTATACTGTTCCCAGATGGGGTAGGCAGAGTACACGGAACGTGACATAGACATAACTACGACTATATTTCACGCTTTTAAGCCACTTTTATCATATTTTTAGGTTTAACAGCAGATGGAAGGGGTAGAATAGTGACGGTTTGCTAGCTTGTCGCTTAAAGCACACCTAAACCTATTTCCTTAGTTTCCTTTTATGACATCCACGGAAGAAATGGAGAAGTGTTCTTTTATTCCGACACCACACAGGAAATTAATTATCTTTTTCGCCACAAAATACATACGTGATGTACCTATGTATGTATGTATGTATGTATGAATGAACCCTTGTCCTGAACCTCCCCACTTAATGTAACCTCGTCACGACTTAGAAACTAATAAAAGGGTACCCCAATAAACATCCCTTTGTTCCTTATAAAAGAGAAATTCGACAATAATGTAAACAATACGGAATTGCCTTATACCACGAATATCAGATTAATCGGAATCATATTATGAATCGAATGATTCGGACCGATCCCCTTTTGTTCGGGCCCGGTATTCGGAAAACTATTAAAATAAAACTGGTCAAGACAGTTTCGTGCAGCCGACCCAATTGATTTGTGACTGCCTGTAGAGGTAAAAATGTCATAGTAAATTTAATAAGGATTTCCTACGTCGAATAGTGCGATTTCAGTATGACGTTTACTGTGGTGCTTTCCTTTGATGTTACAAACCAAATTCATCGACGAACTTAATGTCGAGGTGGCTAAATTAGCTGTCATATTGTATGAAAAATTTGACAGATCGACGTCGAGCTCATTGACGAGCTTAGTTTGTTGCGTAAAACAAGAGATATAGAAAATGAATACAATATTTTAGTACCTATTTTAGATTCATGCCGTTTACTGCACGTCTAGTGTGTTCAAAACGACGATGCATTCGATAACGATTTCGTTTCCGCGTTATCGCAAAATTGTATGGAAACTGAGACAGCGCCGCCAGCGGAACGTTTGTGCAACTGCCGTGATCGACACGTCTCCATACAATTCCGTTAAAATCGTTATCGACTGCATGATCACTTTGAACGCACTAGACGTACTGTTCCCGAGTTGATAGCTGATAAACAGAAAGCGAAGTCTCAGTTCTAGTTTTCGTAATAAGTTGTCATCTATTGGGTACGGAACCCTAAAAGCGATTATCTTTTATAGCGGTCGCATTGTGTGAACCAGTTAAAAAGATTGTCTTTTATGCGGGTCGCTGTAAAAATGAGTCGATGCCCGAATTACAATTTGGGTAAACGGTTCATGATTGGTGTAGGCTGTGGGGATTTTAGTGAAATTGCTTACACTTAAAACACTTTATTTTTATATTTTCTTTCCCTTTCAAAATGGTTTCGGTTCGGACCTCTATCTCGCCGAAAATACTAGAGAAAATCGGAACTGAGTTTCATATTCGTGGTGAGATCGTATATGCTCTCGGTAACTTTAATCATAAAATTCGAAGATTCAATTCCAAACTTTTTTTAATAAAATAAACTCCCAAGAGCATTTTTACTCGTCTCTATAGAGTCTACCAGCGTTTCGATAAGACCATCACTACCAAGAAGAATTCAATGCTCTTGCAACTTATCAGAAACTTTTTTTATTAAATACAAGTAACACGGCCACAAACTTTGCACATCGGTCTTTGGAAAGAGACAGTTGGAGTAACGTAAATTACATACATAAGTAAACTAGCTTTCCGCCCGCGGCTCCGCCCGCGTGGAACTCGGTTATATTGCGGTATAAAGCACAACTATAAGAAAACTTCTCGTTTCAAACGACACACGGCGCCATCGATCTATCAATGTATCGATCGGTTATCGATTGATATCGATCTATCATCGATCGATATCGATCTATCAAGCAAACTATATTTTTGTTTTCCCTCGGGAACATCATTTTTTTCCGGGATAAAAAGTAGCCTATGTCACTCTCCGTGCCCTAAACTATCTCTAACTAAAAAATCACGTCAATCACGTTTAGCCGTGAAAGACGGACAAACAAACAAACACTCTTTCACATTTATTATATTGGTACGGATACATATTGTAGAGAGGAGCGATGTGGGAGCGTATAGAAAGAACAACTGTTGCGTTAAGACTCTCTTTAATTACACTAAGTGGGCCCTATATATACCTAGATACATTGGTGGGAGTGTGCGCGTGTGTGTGGCGTAGCACACACTACAATATTCTCACGCCTGTATTCCCCTGAGGGATAGGCAGAGCATATGAATTCAAAAATCCAGTGCCACGTTTAGCAAATTCAGGGTAACCAGATGGTTGAACGTGATATTGCGGTGACAGGTTGCTAGCCCATCGCCCACAATACACTAACCCTTTCCCAGAGTCGACTCTTACGACACTCACGGGAAGAAAGGGGGAGGTGCTATTCTAACCCGGCACCACACGGGACTTAACGTAAATTAACGTAACCTAAATTAGCTGATTAGTGGCTGAATACTGTATTTATAAAAAGGTTTGTTAAAAAAAGCTAAATGTACAAATTGTGATCACAAGACATTTAACTAAAAACGTGTATCACTGACCCAAGAGGCAAGGCAACGCGCAGGCTTTCACACCATGGAGGAACCGCCACGCAAAGGGTCAATTCACACCGAAAACCGAAACGAGACGCGACGAGACGCGGCGCGACGATGCATGTGGTTTCGCGCTGCGCCGCGCTGCGCAGCGCTACGCCTCGAGACGTCGCGCGGCGCCTCCACCCGCGCGGTGTGCGGGAGCGGTGCTGCGCACGTAGCGCTGCCAACTCAAAGTATACTTTATTCGCTACGCGATAAGGTTCACATTTCATTGTGAGAATTCAGATCCGTCGCGCTACGCCTCGAGACGTAGCGCGGCGCCACGCTGCGCAGCACGAAACCACATGCATCGTCGCGCCGCGTCTCGTCGCGTCTCGTTTCGGTGTGAATTGACCCAAAGTAGACACAAATTATGTCGCCAAGTTGCTAATTAATTTCTATGCAATATGACAGCTAATTTTGACACCTCGACGTCGAGCTCCTCGGCGAGTTCAATTCGTTTCGTTAAAGAATAACACTATCATCATCATCATCATCATCAGCTTATATTCGTCCACTGCTGAACATAGGTCTCCTATGGCACGCCGTTCAACTCGGTCCTCCGTTTTTCTCTTCCAACCACTCCCAGCCACCTTGCGTATAGTTATCGTCGCTCCATCTTGCCCAAGTCGGGTTTAGAATAACAACTCTCCATTTCTTCCGTGGATTCGTAAGAGGCGACTAAGGAAATAGGTTAAGGTATATCTTAGGCGACAGGCAAATCCTTTCACACTTAAACCTGCCAACTCGAAACCTAAAAAATACGCTAGAAGTGGCCGCGAAGCGTCATATAGTCATTCGTTTGTCTATGCGGTATTTCGTGTGATCTGCCTACCAACGGGCGTATCGTATGCTATCTAATATCGTATGCCAAGGGCAACGCCGTGTAACAAGTACATTTCAAAGTATCTGTACATTGCCAAACTCTGGCTAAACAACATCAGTACCCCACTTTGTACCGCTGATTCGATTAATAATGAACCCTGCGAATCGGGTTCCGCCGAACGGGAGCAGACCAGTTGATTTGGCCCTTTCGGTAAGTGGAGAAATGAAATATTCAATACGGTTCATTTATCCTTCGGAGTACAATCAGTCGGGCTTAGCGAATGTGCTTAGGAAAAATTGAGGGTAATACTGAAATTAATTTTAGTTACGTACCTAATGGTAGACGCCCCGTGTGGTGCCGGGTTGAATAGCACCTCCCCCTTTCTTCCCGTGGGTGTCGTAAGAGTCGACTTTAAGAAAGGGTTGGTGTATTGTGGGCGATGGGCTAGCAACCTGTCACTGCGATATCACGTTTACCCTGAAATTGATAAACGTGGTACTGGATTTTTGAATTCATGTGCTCTGCCTTCCCCTCTTGGGAATACAGGCGTGACAATACGAATGAATGAATGAACCTAAGGGTCTCACCAAACCAGTCGACGCCTTTTCGGCGAAATGCGTGTAAAAAAGCTTTATGTCAACGCCATAAGGGCGAACAAGACGTCAATTGGCTCGGCCATTCTCGGCCGAGTGAGCCGAGCCGATTGACGTCTTGTTCACCCTTATGCGTTGACCTAAAGCTTTTTCTACCCGCATTTTGCCGAAAAGGCGTCGACTGGTTTGGTGAGACCCTAATGGTTTTTTATGTGACTGTTGTATTAAAGGGGTCTTCGCATCAATGCCAGTGTTAGTTTGTTACGTGTGGAGACGGGTTTAGAATAAAGGTTCTCCATTTCTTCCATAGATGTCGGAAGAGGGTCGTAAGGAAATAGGTAACGATAAATTTTAGGCGACAGGCTAGCAACCTGTCACTATTAAGCCTGCCAAAATATGCTAGAAGAAACTACAAAGCGTGAAACAGTCATGCTTTTGTCTATCTAGCGTCTCGAGTGCTCTGCCTGTTTGTATGTTTATTTCTGTAAGTTTTTAAGTTAAGCCTGTAAAGAACAGACCGCCTTTCGGTTAGTGGAGAAATGAAATATTCAATACGGTTCATTTAGCCTTCGGAGTACAATCAGTCGAGCTCAGCGTTGAGCCAAATGTGTTGGGAAAAATTGAGGGTAGTGAAATTAATTTTAGTTACTTACGTATCTAAGTAATACTTTTTTATGTGACTGTTGCATACGTACATACAGTCACGCCTGTATTCCCAAATGGGGTAGGCAGAGCACACAAAACGCTACGTAGACAAAACGATGACTATTTCACATTTTGCGGCCATTTTTAGCAAATACTTGTCAGGTTTTAAGGTGGCAGGCACAATAGTGACAGGTTGCTAGCCTGTCGCCTAAATGTACCTTAACCATGGCCTTAGTCGCCTCTTACGACATCCACGGAAGAAATGGAGAGGTGTTATTCTAAACCCGACACCACGTGGAAAACTGACGCGGTGACAACGCGGTGACTCTTGCAAGTCTTGCATAAAAGGCATTAATAAAATACGACTTTATTCCGCGTGCTTTCGGGTGAATAACACGTCTCCATTTCTTCCGTGGATGTCGTCCCATTTATTAGAAATAGCAAAGTCAGCTCTGAAGTATAACCTTTCAACTCTACTTATGGTTCAAAAACTGAGACTTAGACTAAATATATAATTCATACCAGGGCTTAATATTTTAGTGTAGTACAGATTAACTTTGATTACACAAAGCCTAGAATCTAGATTATCTACCATCGGCTCGGTAAGATTTTTACTTTATAATTCACGCTACCATTATGTTACCAGGCGATTATTCTCTGTCTTTTTTTTAATAGAGTGTCTTTGTTTTTGTTTGTTTATTTTTTGTATTCGCGAATCTGTCCAATACTGTGCCCTCGAAGCCCTAGAAGAATGTTACATCGAGCAGATCGGCGATGTTCTAAAGACGCCAAATTAGAAGTACCCGAAACCGTCGGGCGTGTATGACGAGAGGGATGAATGTGAGTGAAGCGAGAGAAGCCAGAATGGAAGCGAATAGCGCTCTGTTGTCTCTGCCTACCCCGTAATGTATGTATTGTGTAGCAAACAGCGAAGTAGGTATCTTGATCACGATCTTGATACGAAAAGTTAGAGTTTTATGCAGTTTCAATAGTATTTGTAATCAATTTCACCTTTTAATGGTTCCATTTCTCCTTTGGAACCTTTTAAGTTACAAAAATATAAGTACAGTCAGCGTCTGATACATGTATACACTTTAGTACCTTTTCTAATTAACCTCATATTTGAACTCTCGCATGAAATTGTCACTGCGATCACAGTGACAAAGTACCAAAGTGTAACTATGTATCAGACGCTGACTGTACTTATTTGTTTTTTTTTGTGGTAAATTTTACAAAGTCTTGATTTCCGTAATTCCGGTGTTACTAGTATAATTCGCTTCGTTTTGGTAAACGACTGTAAATCATAATATAGGGCCTCGTAAATCACGTCGGAACAAGTCGGCTCATAAAAGTTGCGCTTTAAACCTCCTGCGACCGTGAAATAAGCGTCTTGGAGATAAGTCTCATGTTTGCTTAAATGTGTAAAAACCGGCCAAGTCTGTATAGAACTTGCAGACTAAAGTTACCGTTACGTATTCAACGTTAGTTGTTATCAAGCAACTGTCATTATAATCGATAAAGGATTGATCAAAATTATGTTTATCGTTATCTCAGTTGACCACATAAATCAACAAAGGACTCCGACTGCATAAAAAACTTATGCAATATACGCAATTCGATTTTCGTTTACGAAATCGCGATTTGCATTCTCCCCCAAACGACTCTTTTCCCGTTATTTTTTTACTGAAGCTTGATTATAAGTAGCATTTTTATCCAATTAGAATCGACACAGAAACAGTGTCGAACTCTATGGTCCTAATGTCGCTCACGCGGAGCTCCTATTTCTATTTTATCTTGGCCCTCTGGGCCGATGAAAACGTAACATAACCTAAACCCACTTACGTATATCTCTCTGTCTTGATTTTTGGCTGGAAAAAAATCTACTGTGAATACATGCTTCGGTGAAAAATGAGACTGGAAAAAAATCTTGGTAACAATTTTTTCTTGTACTAAACGACTTTTAGAGAAGTTATCTAACCAACCCTTTGGAAGGGATATACAATAAGATGGCCTTAATCGATTTTAAAACCAATCTTTTAACAACACGTCGTCACAAATTAAACATTCAAAGCTATTTCTTAATTGCCGATAAAAGGGTTTACCGTTATAATTGGTTTTAATAGGCATTAGGCAATATCGTAAACGTTAGTTTCAGGGCTAGCAATTAGTTGTTGTTTATTGTTATTTTATACAACAGGACGCTCCATGAATGTTTATACGACACTGTTTGTTTGGCGGTCGGAATAACAAAGTGGGATATCAATTGAAACTAGTCGGGTTTAATTATGTTTTGTTTTGTTATAATTAGGCTATCTATAGGTTATTTAGTGTGGTGTCGGGATTAGAATAACACCTCTTACTTCCGTGGATGTCGGAAGAGCTGTCTGGGAATTAGGTTAAGGTATGTTTTAGGTGAAAAGCTAACAACGTGTTACTACCTCTGTTATACCTACCTGTTTCGCCTAGCTTAAGTTTAACACGTTCACTGCGGCTCAAAATATTGCTTACTTTCAGCCAGTGCGATAAGAGGTCTTTAGGCCTTAACTGTACCATTTTTCCAGTGCGGTTAGGGGCCTTAAGACCACTCAAGGAACAAGGATATTAAAATGCTTATTTTATCACGAAATTCATAAATTTGTAAATGATACCTATATAGTACTGTTTCTAAAGGACGGATTTGTCTTATTTTGGCTTCGCCCGAAGTTCTGATGTCAGAATATGGAATAATGACAATAAATAATTAGGAGTGTGGTGCCGGGTTAGAATAGCACCTCCCCCTTTCCTCCCGTGGGTGTCGTAAGAGTCGACTCTGGGAAAGGGTTAGTGTATTGTGGGCGATGGGCTAGCAACCTGTCACTGCAATATCACGTTTAACCACCTGGTTACCCTGAAATTGCTAAACGTGGCACTGGATTTTTGAATTCATGTGCTCCGCCTACCCCTCTTGGGAATACAGGCGTGAGAATATGTATGTATGTATGTATGTTGGGTTTAGAATAACACTTCTTTCTTGCGTGGATGTCGTAAGAGGTGATTGGGGATTAGGTTAAGGCATGTTTTAGGTGAAAAGCTAACAACGTGTTACTACCTCTGTTATAACATACACAACGTACCTACCTACCTAATAATCAGGTATAAATTTCCTTTGTCAAGTAATTTTAACCGTAAATAGGTTTGTGGGAATGACTCCAATAGAGCAATCTCTCTCCAGGCAGATGTTGTACCTGGGGACCGAAGTCCACATAGAGAAAGTTGAAAGTTGTATTTATACAACCGATCTTCGAAACTTCGTAGGCGCGATGTAGGATCGTTTAGTTCGGCTTTTCGGGAATAGGTGGCGCTAGGGCGCTACAGATTCTATGGTAGATCAGAATCAATTGGTTCAATGGTACTCAAAATAACAGTCAATTTCTTCATTTTTCAGGTAAACCCGAATTGATAAGCAAAAAATCTCAACCCGGAATTCGTAAGTAAAATTCAATGACGTCTATGAAACCGAATGACATCCCACTTCTTGAAAACACATTTCAAACTAACCTTTTAAAGTAGAAAAGTGAACTACCCTACAATTTACTGGCACGAAATTGAAATACTAGAACCAACAGCGTTCTTAGAGCGGAAAATAACTCCCTCCAAGGAATCTGTCAGGTTCCTTATCCGGGAAATGTTTCAGTTTATTTTTATTTAACAAGCTCTCACTCTTGGTTATAGTACCTACTGTTATTTGTTACGCAACGCTGCGAAGTTGATATTTGTACGCGGTTGTTGAAACCCGAGCAAAGGAAGGGTTTTACGACTGGACACAGAGCGAAGCGAGTTTTTCTTTTCCCTTCACTGCGACGAGGACAACGTACTGACATAATAATACTCGCTATTACATTTTAATTACTGTTCCAATAAAGGAAAAAAGATAAATATATTCTCTAGTTAGTGACATACGGAGTAAAATCTGATTTATATTCGGTACATATTATAATAAACGTCCCTTAATTTTTTTGGCACCCTTAAAAAATATTAAAAGAATTAACGTTCGGGTTATTTCTGAATAACAATCATAAATAATGAAATATTAGCTTATTTTTACTTCATGGGCACGTTTTGTAAATTAGAAACGGTTCTCAAGCTTGATCGGAAAAACGGTTTATTTCACAGATTTCTCAAGGCAAGCAGTGGCCTTTCGATCCAGAGAGAAGAAAAGCAAATTATTGCATCTGAAATACTAAAAATCATTGTTTGAAAACCATTTGTAATAGTGTGTTCTGCTTACATTGTTTGATAATAAAGGCGTGATATACTTACTAAATGTATACATATAATTATACATTTAGTAAAAAAGGCGCACCTAAGACGTCGAGTTGCGGAAACCAGCCCGTCCTACAATTACAATTAATAATTATACATTGTGAAAAGTCTCTAAAAGGTATTTTTTCTGCATTGGTTGTGTGAAATAGCTCTTCAAAGACTCAATGTAACAAAAATCAAACAAAAGTCATAAAATACTAACTATTTCATCACAAAATACAAAGCATCATACTCGTATTTAACCGCGTGCCGTATACGGAAAAAGGGAGAAACCGACTTTTAATGCCCTATTTAAACGCTTACGACTTCGTAACTTTCCCTACCACCCATAAATCAATCATAAACCATAGAAGAGCGGTTAAACTCCATTACTCCACTTGAGTTATAAATCTACTATAACTCAATCTTTTCAACGTAAATAATTATGCTGTCAGTCCGGGAATCGAACCTTACCCTTTTCCGGCCGAGCGGGCACCGCACATCACTTACGGTTCACTAGACTCATGTGTTACTGCGACAAAGTAATACGTTTAGCATTAGTGTTGTTAAGATGGGACCCTTCCGTATCTACAGTATGTAAACTCACTAAAACCATTTATTTAAACCAGTTGTCGCCCCAAACCAGTGTAGTGTTTTACCATATTCTTTTTACTTATAAGTTGAATATTTTTAAAGATATCATTAAATCATTGTATAAAATTGTTACCTTTTTCAAAGTCGGTTAACCATAAGAATATCAGCCTGTGTAACACATGTTTACATTGAGACGCGTGAAGGAAATCCATTATTAATACAATAATTCGTGAAATTTTGTTACTTATTCATTAGAATATCTTATTTCTCCATGCCCGTTTTACACTTCTGTTAATTTCAGTCACAT
This sequence comes from Adoxophyes honmai, assembly GCA_005406045.1. Taxonomy (NCBI): domain Eukaryota; kingdom Metazoa; phylum Arthropoda; class Insecta; order Lepidoptera; family Tortricidae; genus Adoxophyes; species Adoxophyes honmai. The sequence continues at coordinate 44,872 of BHDV01069807.1, read as the reverse complement.
AAATAAAAGTAAAAGCGAAATTATCGTCAATTTACCACGTAAACACATCGATTTTGCTATTTAGTGACATTTAAATTTCACTGGTGTCATTTCATTGTCAATTTTCTTTTTCTTAATTATGCCAACAAAAGAGTTTGGCAAGCAAGCAAACTTAAATGACAGATTAGTTTTCAATGTGACGTTTCTTCATTGCAAACAATACAATGTAATTCATGATGAATTTTAGTGCTGAAGAGATACTAGACGTGGTGTTTATTTACGGGGAATGCGGACAAAATGGTGCGGCGTCTATTTGATTGTAAACTGAGAGATTCCGGCAGCGAAGACAGCCTACGGACTCGCGTATCATTGTAAGGGCTGTTACCAGAGTGCGTAACAATGAAAGAGCGGTTTCGGTTCGTACTGGTGGGCATCGTCCTCGTATTAACGTCAGGACAGGACAGACGAAATGATCTTAAATCATTTTGTAGAAGATCCTGGCTCCAGCACTAGAAGAGCAGGGCGGTTGTTTGATGTTAGCCACACATACGTCCACAACATTTTGAAACGCGACCCACAGCATCATTTTTATGTGTTTAAGATACATGCATTGAAATAAGAGGACCTTTTGCCGCGGATCGACCGTGCCATTCAAGTAAGACACTGGTTGGACGAAATTTTCGGCACTCAGAGTTTGCCAGACTTCACCCCTCTGGACAATTTCTTTTGGGGTTGGGTAAAGCAGATAGTGTGTAAAAAAGAATCGAGAACGGAAGAAGAAATGAAACAGGCCTTCAACAAAATCAAGCGACGAGCCCAGCAAGACCCAAATTTGCTGCGTCGCGTACAGAAAAACAACCACCGCCGCTTGCTAAAAGTCATTGCTAAAGGCGGACGCCACATTGAACTACGTCGTATTTAATTGTGAGTGTGCACATAGCCTTAATTTCACTGACAGTGCAGGTGTCATGTCATGTGTTGAACTTGACCTTGACCCTTGACTTGACAACCAGATACCAGATGTTAAAATTGTAATGAAATAATACAGGACGTTATAAAACACATACAATTTTAGTTTCATTTTTGGTACATTTCGTCGTAAAAGTGTTAGGACGCCAGTAAGTTATGCCATTACGTTATTTATCACCTAAATATGCTCGGATTTCAATAAATGGTTTTAGTAAGTTTACATACTGTATTAGAGCGGTGTATTTATGTTCTTCAGATTGAAGTGATAGGGAAACTGAGATTGGTTTTAGGAAGTTTTTTGGTTTGAAAATTGAGATTTAGAGGTCTCTAACTTTTCAGAAAAAGAGGAAAACTTGTAAGGTCATTCGCACGATGAATGTCATTAGCATTGGTCTGTTACGCGTACCGCATGCGGCGACGGTGACCGTATGGCATTGCCCTAAGACAGAGCTCGAAAATACCATCATTGTCAAGAAGAACGCGCAGTGCCCAGCAAGAAAGCTGTTGTGTCTACAAAGAGTCTGCCTTGTCAAGAGACATACCTACATGTCATCGTCATCACGCATCTTTCTCACAGGGGTAGACAGAGATCATTTTGTTCCATTAGCTATGATCCTGAGAACCCTTTAGAACCCAGTAGATGAAGAGTACATTCTTCATTTACTACATCAATCTCTTCATTTCTGGTTGGTTTCGGGTACTCTTGAGCTGACCTTTTTCTAACCCTCCATTTGGTCACGGAACGTCAGTCTAAGCCTTCTCCACTCCCCGTATAAATCTATATAATTTACTTAGTAAATTTTCCTTCATCTATACTTTTATCTACTTTCATCTTTCTTTAATACCTACACCATACTTCTTAACGCTCTCGTTTCTCACTTGTTCTGCTTATACATTAGAGTTTATTACTGCTTTTACATTACACTTATTTATTTATAAATGCCTAAAAATGTGGTAAAATACTATAGAAGGTTCCACATCGTTACTTATTCGTCTGACACACGACCTTGCGATCGAGACGGACTAATCCGAGATCGAGTTGCGATATAATCAGTCGTTTGATGAATGAGCTTCCACTCCGATATAATTTTATTTCGGATATACCGTTAGCGGCTACGTCTTGGGTTCACAAAAACGTATGAGAATTTTATCGTCCTTCGATTTGACAGTTTATACTGTACCATAGCACTAGAGTGTCTTTTTGTTTTCGGTGTTTTGTTTTCTGTTCGTGTGGTGTCGGGTTTATAAAAACACCTCTCCATTTCTTTTATAATGACAGATTGCTAGCCTGTTGCCTGAAGAATGTTTACCTATCTCCTTAGTCGCCTCTTACGACATCCACGGTGACAATGGAGAGTTATAATTCTCAGACCGAAACCACACGCGGTAAATATTCCGAAAATAACTACGAAATGGGATTTATCGATGAAACATTTCGTGTTTCTTGCCTACCTCATTTAGTAATACAAACGTGACACATTTGTGGCATATATATGCCTGTATATACATGTATGTAAAAGTTCTAAGTAATTACTACATTGACCTAACTCTAACATATTTCCAAATTCGTCCTGAACCATGACATTTCGTATATTTCCTTCTTAAAAACACAACCCAGGCTAATGACTCCAGGCCGAGCATAAATTCAATTTAAAATTCGTCAATTAACCAGACCCATTTCGTAAAGGCGTGTCCACACGACACGGCGGTCGGGCGACCGCAGGCTCGTGTCGACTCGCCTTTACGGCCGTTTCATTTCACGTAAATTACTTTAACTGGTCCTCTGTTACTGTTCTGGAGCGATGGCTTGCGAACATGTGTTGCCAGCCGAATGTAGGAATTGGCTGGTCGAACTTTTTTTTAGATGGCTTTGAAAGTTTGGAGTAACAAGTCACGTTACACCCTGGAAAATGGCAAGGATTCCGATTAGTGATATGATAGTCTTATACTTATTTGAATTTTCATTATTTGAAAAAGATGCGAAAAAGTTAACTTAATGCACGATTTGTAGGTACGTAAATTGCCATTTTTGTGTAATTGTAATAACAACTTAAAGTTTAGGGGTTTTCTAGATCTGACTGAACTACCTAATATACTTACTGATATTAATTTCGCCGATATGGTGTCAAATAAATAGTCGGAGAAATAGTCATAATTTCGTTTGAAAAAACAGGCGCGATGTGTGTGTATGTGTGTGTTTCGCTTCATGTAACCATACGCAATCATGTGAAAACAATTTAAAACTAGTGAGAACTAATCTACTGTACCGGCTATTCAAATCAATGAAAACCGTTTAATTCCGTGCATAGCAACAGGGCGGAGATTTATTCAGTTATTTATGCGTCCCATTCACTTCCACATCGTATGCTCGAGGACACATCGCCGTGCCTTTGAATTGCTTGGCGGTCTGCCAGGCAGGACAGTGAATGAACCGCTTTAGGTTGCGACCACACCAATGCTTAAAAAACGGTGACCGTACAGAATCGTGGTGACGCGTCTTATCCGCACCGTTTTTGACGCTTGCTCCACACTCTGTTGCTCAAAATACGCAGTAACATCGTGACATTGGTACTAAAGATTGTTGACGTAAACCTCCCAAATCGAAAACAGTATTTTAAGCAGCGGTGTGGAGTGCTAGCGTCAAAAACGGTGCGGATAGGACGAGTCACTGCGATTTCGTATTGTGACGTGCGTCAAAAACGGCACACATACGTTTCTTATGCATTGCTGTGGTCGCAACTTTAGGAAGGATGAAAAAGCAAATATTTGTCCGAAAAATATTTTCGGCGACACATCCTCGGCCAAGGTCGACTTTCGGAGTTGAACATTCAATTTGTTCAAGGCCAAAAGAGTTGAGAATGTTGCCACTATGTATTGAATAAATAATTTGGCTCCAGGAGACGAAAAGTTTGTTTACTGTAACTTGGTTGTAAGTTTTTGGAGCCTATTGATGCCAAAATCTCGGGACATTTTGTGCGCCAAATGCCTAAGCAAACGGTAATATCTCCGGAGTATGTTGAGCTAAGTCGTTTGGATGTCAATCTTGATGATCTGCAAATCGCAGTTGAATAAATCTTTAACAATAGTTTTGTAATGAAACTTTTGTTTTTATTTCATGTTGAAAGTATTACAAACTTTGGTCAATAGCCAACTTCTATTGAAAGATAAAAAAAAATACACACAAAATCCCGCATTTATATCATTCTGTCTACAAAGGAAGTTCAACTTTCTAACCATTTACATTCGAAGTACTTAATCAAGCAACTAATAATTTGTTAAAAATGTTTCCAATTAACAAAAGAATCGAATCGTTTCACCGATAAAAAAAATACTTAGACAGCTTGTCCACCACAGCAGTGAAGCTAAGCTATACGATATACAAAATTATACGTGAAAAAGTTACAACTTGAACAACAAGAATTAAAATTGGTTCTATGAAGCATTAATTTATACGGTGCGAAAAAGATCCTCTTTCAAAACATGTAAATTTTTTAGTTTGTATGTAAGTAGGTACTCGGAGATTGAAAGTGGTGATTGTGAATTTGTGTTTGAGTGTGTTTGTATCTGTTTGGGACATTAGGGATAAAGGAAAAACGGATAGATCTATGCAGACATGCCTTTTTATCCAAATTTAATTTAAGCAGTATCTTAAAAATGTTATGGATTTTTTATATCATGAAGAAGACTCCTCAAGAGCATAACTCTTCATCTAGGAGCCTACGGCTGCTACCAAACGCGTACTGAAAGGCTACCGACTAGCTCGAAATTATTTATTATTATTATTTATTTATAAGACGTGAGGTTATACGTCTTTTTCATTATGGGTGAGTCTTACGATAATTTCATTTTCTATAGTAATATTCTTGATTCTTGATTTTTTCGCTGCTCATCGCTTCGCTACTTTAATAATTATGGTGGACAGCACCCCTTAGTCGTACGAATAAAGCGATTCATTTGTCTTTTATCTTGTATCCAGATCTAGATCTATCCATTTCAATTAGACGAGTTAGTCAGAAAGACTTTGCAAAGTCAGTATTTCTTTGCAAATTAGAAATAACGAGCCTTCGTTAATTTGCGGCAAGTTTTAGTCTAATTTCGCTTTAATTTGGCAATAAATGAGCCTTGGTTTTGTATTAATATTCATATCCTATTAGATTTAGAAATTACGTTGAAGTTTTATTCACAGTTAACTAGGTACTTAAATTTCAGTAATTTAAGATGTTTTATCTGATGTTGAATGAAAGCCTTTGTTTTTTATCAGCTCAAAGAGTTAACTCTTTGGGCTAAGTGGAAGTATTATGTTCCTTCATCATTTTGGTTACCCTTTGACCAATTTTTGTGTAAATCCGTAAAAAACCTTGACGATCAAATCGTAATAATCATCATTTTCTTGGCGTTATTTATCTTAAAGAATATTTACGAGGTGGCGCTTCAATCGTGCGAAACGTCATCTGTAGGCTATGATACTTTGGGAAATGTCAACGATGACATTGACAACTGTCATCCCTTGTGAGTGGCCTGTGTTTGTTTAAAAATGGCTTTGACAGCATACTGAATGGACGCAAGCCTAACCTCTGCGCGTTTCACATTGAAAACCATCTGTATTGTGTTAGTAGGACGTCCATCACAAGATGGACAGAAAGATCGCCAGAAAACGCTGGATGCTGGTCGCTTCCAACAGGTACTTATGGAAATCTAAAGGGAAGGCAAATGTTCAGCAGTGGCGTCTTATGGCTGAAATGATGATGATTGTTTTAGTGGATTATTAAAAATGGCAGATGACGACTCTAGCTCTACGCCAATTGTCTCTCAATCTCCAACATATTATAACTAAGACAAATGTTTCTGAGAGAAGTGGGGCGCCGTCTTCGTGAGAGGGGTCTTGACCCCCGCTCTGGGTCATTCCTGTTGCAAAGGTTGTCCGTCGCAGTTCAACGCGGTAACGCGGCGAGTGGTTTGGGAACCTTTGCGCCTGAAATGAGGCGGGGCGGTTTGTGTGATTGATGTAGTTTGTTGTGTTTTATTTGTGACGTTTGTTTGTGTTTAATATGCTAGAATGTTTATTGAATACTTAGTTAACATTTTCTGTAAACTTCGCTAACTAACATAAAAAAAGAGAGTAAAATATGTCAGAGGAATGAGAATTTCCAAGAATGAAAAATACAATATGACATTCTCAATAATTAAAATAGACTATGCCAGGGGAATGCGGATTCCCGAGAATTTAATTACCTATGCCAGAGGAATGAGATTTTCCGAAAAAAAACTGCGCTGAGCCAGAGAAATAGAATTACTAAGAGTTGAAATTGAAATATACCATGCCAGGGAAATAAGAATTTTCAAGAATTACTTTTATGCGTTTAGCATATACACAGTGAAAAAAAGGCTTTACAAGGACTTAGAAAATAAAAATAGGTACTTATGTATTTTAATATCCTGAAACGTGGAAATATACATTCTGTCCGTTATTCACCCAAAAGCACTTTTACAAATTCTCGTTCAGAACACGGTCCTAAGACATCTTACAGATTTAATTACTTAACTCCTTCCCAAAGCAACAATCCGCCAACTTCTCCAAATAATTCAATAAGAATCAAACTCAAAGGTCGAACTTTCTATTGTTCACAATTTAAATAAGCCCAATGATTAATTATGCGGTTTCAAACTCAGAGGAAAACTTTAATTAAAACGTTTAGGAAACAGCCAAGGTGTTTCCCATTGAAAGTTATTTAGGGCGTTTAGTTGCCGGCACTGAAAAATATAGATGGCGCTTGTAAACCGAGCAGCGCCATCTAAGTGAAAAAGTTTGCAACTCGCATTACTCGGGGTCGTTAGAATGCTAATGTGTTGGAGGAAACAAAGTTTTTGTGTTCTTCCGTTTGTTTTAAACGGTGTTATTTATTACGGGCTTCTTTTGAATAATTATAATACCTTAACTTACCTTAGTCGTGGCTTGCGACATCCAAGGAAGAAAATGAAGAGGTGTTTCTTTAAACCAGATACGACATTTTCAAAAGAGCGGGTAAAATTACAGAAAAACTGATTTCCACAAACAATTGCGAATCGGCGTCACAAGTTCGCGCGGCCAGCCGCGCTAAAAACGCGAGTTCTAAATTTGAATTAACGTGTTGTCTTCTTTCAACCATCTTCTGTTTTTAACCGACTTCAAAAAAAGGAGGAGGTTCTCAATTTGTCGGGATATTTTTTTTTTTATCATTATTTTTTTTTTTATGTGTGATCGCTGATTACTCGAAGACGCCTGGACCGATATGAATTTTTTTTTTGTTTGAAAGGGTATAGTTTCCAGTTGGTCCCATTGCCAGCATATCTTGATCTGATGATGGAATATGAGGGAAATCGAGGGCAACCCTCAAATTTTATTGGAACAGGTAATGTTTTTAGTACATTTTTCAAAGCTACACCAGTATTTACGTCTGCCAGTAAAAAAATATGACTGAGCTGATGATGGAAGGTCAACTCCTTAATGCTTAGGAGTTAAAGGATAATTCTTTCAATACTGAATGCACCTGCAGACTGGAAATTATAATTTCAGTAATTAGTGAGGCCTGCTGGTGATGGAAGGTCACCTTCATTATTAAACAAATGCTTTCAGTATAGCCCAAATTTGAAGTCGTTTTTTTTTTGTTTAAAATTATTGTTCTATTCATGAATTCGAAATTTGAATGCTACCATTATTATGATATGATTACGACACAGGATTCTTACCATAAAGCTATTTGCTTACAAAATGTAGATTAACTTGCATTATTTTTTAACTAACTCATAAAAATATGACTATAAGCGTGTAGCGTTTTATATGAATATAGGCAGGGTCGTATTCTACGGTCAACTTGGAAACAACACGCCAAAGTCATCTTTTTTCCCATATCTTACCCAGCGCCGATGAAAGTGCGATAAAAAGTTACGATAGAATAAAAATCTTGCAATCATGCTCATGCCTGCTTTTTACGTTATCCGACTTTCCTAATAAGTATTATGGTTTCCCGGGAAAATTTGGATCCTTCACTATGTTCACTTTAGGATCTACTCCGAGATTTGATGAGACTCGTACAAAATTGTACTAAATCAAATCCGCAGGCATAGTATAACGCGCTTGGAATAACATACATACATACATACATATTCTCACGCCTGTATTCCCATGAGGGGTAGGCAGAGCACATGAATTCAAAAATCCAGTGCCACGTTTTGTAAATTGAGGGTAACCAGATGGTCAAACGTGATATTGTGGTGACAGGTTGCTAGCCCATCGCCCACAATACACCAACCCTTTCCCAGAGTCGACTCTTACGACACCCACGGGAAGAAAGGGAGAGGTGCTATTCTAACCCGGCACCACGCGGGTACGGGCTTGGAAAAACGATTGCTTTTAATCTGACAGGTCGAAACCTATCTCACTTTAAAATTGAAACAAATGCTATCGTAATAAAACATGCTAAATCTGTTTTCGAAAATTATTATTTAGGAGTGTAAAAGGAGGACGCAAAGTCACTATGACCGATTTATTTATCATCTTTAATTTAACTTTTAAGCACAGACGAAGTCGCGAGCAAAAACTTGTATAAATATAGATAAATAAATAGTCAGAAAATATGTACAAAAATACTTAGAGCAGCATTACACCCGAAAGCGAAAATAAAGTGGAAGCAAGCAAAAGCTCGCTGTAAATAATACCAGCAGAGAGCTTTTTGTTATAAAAAAGCTTCTCTATGTGGATTGTGGGGAGAGCGTGAGTAACGGTATCGGCCCCTTTCGTAGCTTATTATTTTTGCTTTATCCTTATCTTATGCTGCGATTACGTGGTAAAATAGTAAATTAATGGTGTTATTTGTGCAAACTGATTCGTGTGGGGATAGAAGCTTAAACACTAACGAACTATTTATACAGGGCATGCCTCGGCTATGCAACTTGCAAGGTATGAAAAATATGGTCTACTTTTGGTCCCTATTTCTATCAACTTCTAAAATTTAAAATGGTTATTGTGTCACAACGATAAGGCACAGCGCAGACGGCTTTTTGTGCGATCGAGTCTGCGGCGCACAGAAAGTCTGCATGGATTGTATGAATCGTGTGCCGGACTTTTTGCGCGTCGTGTGCGTTACTGCATAAAATTCCAAAGGTTCTATTTTCACGGACTACAAAGTCCGTCGCGGATAGTCTGTCCTCTACGCAGGGCCTAATTGGACATAACTTTATTATAGTACTGCAAACTTTTTTGTAGATAATAACACATACATACATACATATCGTCACGCCTGTATTCCCAAGAGGGGTAGGCAGAGCACATTAATTCAAAAATCCAGTGCCACGTTTAGCAATTTCAGGGTAACCAGATGGTTAAACGTAATAGGTAGATAATAAGATGTTTTTAAGTATCGCAGAATAAGTATACTTCTGTTCTGTTAGTTTTCTCTGCCCATGCTACAAAAGATATTTGAGGGCACTGATTTTAACACCTTTGGTTAGGTTACCTAAGTTTTAGTAAGGATCCTTAATCTTTTCTAGGTATAAATATAGCTCATGTTACTCTGGGTGACAGAATTTTTGAAATCGGCTCAGTAGTTTTTGAGTAAGTATATTAAAAATGAACACACTAAAACATTAATCATTAAACTACCGTGAGACTCACTCACGTTGAAAACTGTTCGGATAACTCACGTTAATAAAATCGAGTTTAGCTCGACATGTTTCGGACTAATTCGTAGCCCATCATCTAGGAGCCGCAGCAGCTGCTGCTGCCAAACGCGAACTGCGCGCCTCGGCTCTCATCTCGCGACGACAGTCGACATGTCGAGCTAAACTCGATTTTACTAACGTGAGTTATCCGAATAATTTTCAACAAAAACGTACACACTAAAACACAAATCTTTCCTGTTTATAATATCAGTATATGTAGGAATATATGAGTCTCACGGTAGTTTAATGTTCAAACTCACTTAGGTCATCCATCCCAGTTTATCTCAGTTGCGACAGAGCACTAAGAAAACCTTAGAGCACTTAGGGATGTATTGACATTTCTTTATGTGACATGTGAAATATTGACAGCTGAAGGGCTTCTATAACCTAAACCAATAGGGTTCAGATACCGAACGCACGCTCACGAACTTTACTTAGGGTTTCTGGATGAGTATAGACAAATAATTTTATAACAATGCGACAGTGTGTCTTTTATTTAATTTTTGCCATACATACAACATACATACATACACGTACATCATGTCTGTTTTCCCAAACGATAGAGGTATACAAAATACATACATACATACACATATTCTCACGCATGTATTCCCAAGAGGGGTAGGCAGAGCACATGAATTCAAAAATCCAGTGCCGCGTTTAGCAATTTCAGGGTAACCAGGTGGTTAAACGTGATATTGCAGTGACAGGTTGCTAGCCCATCGCCCACAATACACTAACCCTTTCCCAGAGTCGACTCTTACAACACCCACGGGATGAAAGGGGGAGGTGCTATTCTAACCCGGCACCACACGGGGCAAACAAAAGGTATACAAAATACTGCATACTTATACAAAACTATGACTATTTCACGTTTCGTTGCCACTTAGGTAGGCTTTAAGCGACAGGCTAGCAACCTTCACCTAGCTAAAAATGGCAACGAAACGTAATGGTTTTCACTATGACACGTTTCGTGAGCTACTCCATTTGGGAACATAAGCTTTCACGTCATATTGCAAATTGCAACCGTTTGCTATAGGATAGAAATCGAACGAATCCAACCTTAACTGTAATTAATTATTTAAGATCAAAAATAAGAAGCACGCAATAACTCAGTAGCTAAGTAAAACCCGATTTTAGGCATTACAAAAACAAACACTAAGTATTCGGCAAAGCCTAGACAACTTCAAGGGTTACATTCCAATCAAAAGGGCGGGCCGATAATTAATTTAGCATGTTTTTGGAATGATTATTTGGGCTGGAGTGGAGACGCCTGTCCTCTAATTTGACTGAGAGAGTCCATTACGGGTGCTGTGTAGAATATTACGTAGAAGCGACACTGCTTTGTGGTCCCTAACATATTAAACTGGAGTATTGTTTTGGTAGAAACGAATTTGCAGTCAACGCATAAAAATAACACATCTCCATTTATCTTGAAAAATATACGGATAACTCACGTTTTAAATCGAGTTTAGCTCGACATGTATCGGGCTAATTCGTAGCCCTTCATCTAGGAAGTGTGGCGGCTGCTGCTACCAAACGCGCACTGATGCGCACCTCTCCATTTCTTTCATGGATAGCGTAGGAGGTGACTAAGTAAATCAGGTTTTGGTATGCTTTGGGCGATTGGTTAGCAACCTGTCACTTTTATACCTCCTTTGTTTTCATACCTAAAATTATTCAAAAATGGGTATGAAGCGTGAAATAGTCACGATTTTTTCTGTGTCGCTTTTCTGCTTAACGCGTGATTGTATATGTATGTTAAATGTCCTATATGAGTAATGGGACTCCTGTTTGTTTTCACCAAATAAACCGACACCAGTCAAAAGGTTTCGTTCCGGCGATCATCAAAAAAGCAATAACGCACCCGAAGGTAAGCAAATACATTTAAAATTCGTTCGATCTTTTGACGAGAGCTGTAACCTTTGATAAGGGCCATGTTGAATTCTCTCGGCTCACGAAGCGATGTTTCGTCGCGTCATATTTGGTGGTACTGAACAGAGTCAAGTGGAGTCGATATTAGCGACGCTTGAAAGGAAAAATTAAATGAACATTTCACCTTATATGTAAGGTCAGGTGGTGGAAGAGAAATGCAGGAGTAAGAGGGCACTACAGACCATACTCACTCATAACTCGTACGAGTTATGGTCTGTGGTGCCTCTTACCCATGCCCTGCCCCTGAATTTCTCTTCCCCCACCTGACCTTATCATATAAGACAAAAACTCTCAATTTTTCTTAAAAAGCAACGAAAAGAAGAAGACATGTGAAACTTAGCTATTTTGGAGACAAATATTTTGTTTGAGGCATTTAGAGACCCCGCACATTACGGCCACTAAGCGCCGCCACTAAACGCGACCACCAGTGGTTCAGTCAGACCACTACACGCCGC
>BHDV01069807.1:0-29155 GCA_005406045.1 Adoxophyes honmai | reverse complement strand
AAAAAAATTTGAATGTGCCTTGGCAATGAGCTGGCCAGCACTATGTACAGCCAGTAACACGTAAGTGTTACCGCCTCTACAATACTCAAAGATAGATGGCGCTAGGGGTTCCTACAAAAACATCTAACTCGTCTAGATCTGCCTGACTTATAGGGCGCCTGTGCACTGCCATGAATTTTCAGTTCCGGCCGTCCGGTTTTTAAGGTCTGTCGCGCCGTCCCGCTCACGTCAATACAATTTAATGGAAGAGCAAGCGAGACGAGACCTCAATGAAAAAGCCGGACCGTAAAATTCATGGTAGTGGACAAACGCCCATAGAGTTATGAAACTCCACTCGATAGTAATCTTAGTCCATAAGTCATTGGTCATACGGATTATTTTTAGACTTATTAATCACAATTCGTTGCAAGCTGCTATATGGAATCGTAACTTGAAAAATGGATGACGGAATATTTCAGATTAGAGGGTAATTTGCTGATTGCTCTATTACTTCGCTGGTTTTATTAGTGGTAATGGGATTTCACGAATCGCACGCAATCCTAATAGTAGCTTTTACAATGCTGTATGCAAATCGAAGTAAAAGAAAAGCTATTATTTCCAATATTTACGTATAATCACGCCTACGTTCCCAATTGGGGTAATCAGAGGACATGAAACGTGACATAAACAAAACCATGATTATGACTATTTCACGCTTCGCAGCCACTTTTAGCAGAATTTTAGGTTTGAAAACAAATGAAAGAGGTAGTGTAATAGTGACAGGTTACAGGCTAGGTGTTATTCTATCCCGACACCACACAGGACCTACAGGTTCTAGTTTTTACGTATTTAATTTTCATTTGTCCGAATGTTTTATTGAAAGAGCTTTTATTGAAAATCATGATTGTTCGTTAGGTTTTATTACTTTACGAACTTTTGTTCCATCGCCACATAGACTATACCTGTCACTGTCTAACTAGAGACGTCAGAAAGTGACGGGTAGACTATCCCGCGCGCGACGCGACTAAAGTGTGTTGCCGTGCTAAGCCTACAGAAAGTAACTGGTAGAAGATTAGACTACTGGAACGCTACTAGAACGTATTGCCGTGCTAAGCCTACAGGAGTGATGTAAGTATGTTTGTATGTACAAGAGCTTCCAACACCCCTCTTTTTAACAGGGGGGGGTGAAAAAAATCAAGATTATTTGGCAGAGCCTTGTCCTCTCTGAAATCGTCTCCCCACTCGACCTATTTAGCGAGATTGCGTGCGCGCCCTTATCGGGACAAATTTTTCTATATTTTATTCGATAAAATAGTAGAAGAGGTCCCTTTCATCTTTATTAGTATTCGTGTCTCTTCATAAGTTGATAAAATATTTTTATCACGATTTCTTATTGACACGCGAAAGAATAGGGATCCATTTTGTGCTTGATTGAGGATTCGTTAAGTAAAAATTAATCTTAGTACCTATTTGGTTCGGACTTTTGCCTCTTATTTGGTAAGATATACACCCACTAATAGGTGTGAGTAAATAACAAATGCATATACATATTCTCAAGCCTGTATTCCCAAGAGGGGTATGCAGAGCACATGAATTCAAAAATCCAGTGCCACGTTTAGCAATTTCAGGGTAACCAGATGGTGAAACGTGATATTGCAGTGACAGGTTGCTAGCCCATCGCCCACAATACACTAACCCTTTCCCAGAGTCGACTCTTACGACACCCACGGGAAGAAAGGGGAGGTGCTAGTCTAACCCGGCACCACACGGGGGCACTAAAAAATATTACTTACTATATTACCAAATGGGGTAGGCAGAAACGAAACGTGATATAGACAAAACCACGGCTTTTCCCGTTCGCAGCCACCTCTAGGATAGTCTTAAGTTTGAAAGCATTTGGTTGAGGTGTAATAGTGACAGGTTGCTAGCCTGTCACCTAAAATATACCTAAACCTATGTCCTTAGTTGCTTCTTACGACATCCACGGAAGAAATGTAGAGGTGTTATTCTAAACCCGACTCCACACGGATAACTCATACATTTTAGAACTAGAATATTACAAAATTCAGCTATGGAGAGGCAGAAAAGCAAATAAATCACCCAACAGACAGCACTCTATAGGCATCGTATTGGACACAACACGTTCCGACATGCTTTTAGTTTTTAACGTACGGACCAGGGATGCTGGGGAAGCACATTTTTGAATACCTGCGGATGAGGATGAAGATGCCCATATCGCATGACTCAAATTCAGGGATGCGGATGGCTATACATCAAAAAAGTGGCTGTGACATACGGACGGACGGACAGACAGATAGACATGACGAATCTATAAGGGTTCCGTTTTTTGCCATTTGGCTACGAAACCCTAAAAAAAAGACGAAATTGTACAATTCTGTAATTTACAGGGTATAATTTACAATAGTATTTAAGGAGAGATCCCATACTAAAAACTGATTTATTTGCAGTTTTAGGTAAGGGACCCTTGGAGCGCGAGTCTGACACGCACTTAGCCGATTTTCTTAATCCGCATCCGCAAATTCCGCATTACTATTTGCGGATGCCGATGTCAATACTTGTAACATCCCTAGTACTATCAAATGGACCACGTATAGTCACCAGCACCAATATGTGATTCAATAAACAGGAACCAAACGACTAGCAACAACGATAGACGACGTGTCGCTACTATATTACTAGCATCTATGATTTTTTGTAATAGGTCACGAATATACAATATCAGATATCATAGCCTCTTAAGGCCCAGCACCAAATTTTAATCGTTTGAATTTGATGCTTAGTGTCATTCATGTTAAATTCAAACTTATTTTAACATTAGTCCTATACGTAGGACCATGGGCCTTAGGAGGATGGTTCAATTAATTATTTATTATAAGGAATTTAGGTTAAGGTATATTTTAGGCGACAGAATAGCAATCAATCACTATTATTCCTGTCAACCCAAACCTAATAAAATATGCTAAAATTGGCGACGAAACGTGAAATAGTCATGGTTTTGTCTATGTAGCGTTTCGTGCGCTCTGCCTATTCCATTAAAGAATACAGGCGTGTTGTATGTATGTACCTATGTATAGTTCAACCATATTGTGACATATATTTCCGATGGCGACTGTACTACGCGTCGTTTCACGTACTGTTACAATCAATATCAATATTTGGCAATGTTTCGCTTTGACGTTGCCAAAATAATCATAAGGGATTTCAGAGTATATTGAAATTTACTGATGTAAAGTACGCTGTTTTTAAATGCTGTGAAGTATATGATAAAGACTCAAAAATTTACGATAACTTCTGCATTGTATTTTTCAATTTTTTTCAATGCAAATATCATACAAAAGATAGCTCATGTCCTAGAATACATACATACATATATTATATACATACATACATACATAACGTCACGCCTCTTCCCACAGGGGTAGGCAGAGACCACTTTGTTCCACTTCCTACGATCCTGACATACATCAATTGCTTCATCCACATTCATTAATCTCCTTATACATGCTCGTCGGTTTCGGGTACTCTTGACCTGATCTGTTTCTAAAACGTTTTATGTCGTAGAAACCACCAAATATGTAAATTTTTAATCATGTTATTAAGTTATGCTATGTTGCCAAACTAAATAAAATAAGTGGGTAACTGCCACAACAAATTGCTAGCTCTAATATTTTAGGTATCCACAACATTAATGTCAAAAATGTTCAACCACAACTATTTTCGTCAACGTCATTTCAACTCATTCCATTTTGTTGACAAAAGTAGTAATTTTAAAGTTATAACGAGATTTCAGGTTAGACTCCCGAGCGGTGCGAGTATGACTGTAGAACTGTTATGTTTAATTTCATACGCAACAAGTCAGTAAATGAGAACTAGTTGAAATCGGTGTTATTTTATGCAGCTTTATTTTGTTTCATAGTGTTTAACTTGTGGTATTGGGTTTAGAATTACACATCTCCATTTCTTGCGTGGATATTGTAAGAGGCGACCAAGGAAATAGCATAATTTAGGTTTGGGAACAGATGGAAGAGTTAGTATAATAGTGACAGGTTCCCAGCTTATCGCCTAAAGCATCGCTAAACCTAATTCTTCACGCCTCATACGACATCCTCGGAAGAAATAAAGAAGTGTAATAAATAAAATAAAAATAAATAAATAAGTGATGTTCTATCCCGACACCACACAGGAGTATAGTAAATTCTGAAGATATTATTTCTGTAGGCATTTTAATTACAATACATGTTTTATCAAACTTTTTATCCCAAATACCTGTTACGTTACCCTCATGTTATGATTACGTCCTGTAATTGGATATTTGCTTTGATACCCAATATAATGTTAATCTAATTCGCTTAGTAACGCGAAATTTCATATTCCAGTTGTTAAACAGGAAAACATCGGTAAATAAGCGAAATTCGAGCGCAAATAAAATAGGTAGTCTTCGAAATTAATGAAAGCTGAACTTGCAAGCGGAAAATTTATTATACTTTCATATGGTGTTACTGATCATAGAAGAAATAAACTTGAGATACTTTTTGATTGAAGTAAGTAGTTTATTTTGCAAGTATATTCTACACTTCTAGCGTATTATTAGTTTAGCGTTATAAGAGGTAGAATAGTGACAGGTTACTAGCCTGTCGCCTAAAACATATAACCTGTTTGATTAGTCGCCTCTTACACCTACTTGTCTAAAATACGAGTACATAAATCTTGATGATATGCAATAAAATAGAACTATTCCGTGCCAAATGGCGCTAAAAGGGCCGCACTCAGCGTAATATTGCGGCAAGCCTCAATCGTGATTTACAGTGCGACCCTAAAAACTTAAAACTAAAAGAAAACTTACGTTTTAAACGCACTTTGTAGGCAGTTACTAAAATTCAAATTATA
This sequence comes from Adoxophyes honmai, assembly GCA_005406045.1. Classification (NCBI taxonomy): domain Eukaryota; kingdom Metazoa; phylum Arthropoda; class Insecta; order Lepidoptera; family Tortricidae; genus Adoxophyes; species Adoxophyes honmai. The sequence continues at coordinate 24,268 of BHDV01069807.1, read as the reverse complement.
TGACAATCGATGCTGTATCACAGACAATAGAGACCCAGCACTTGACCTGTCTGTGATGGCAATAGAACTAAAATTCCCGTCCCTCATACCTGTCAATCTAAATTGCAAATATTCACGGAACCCCAAAGGTGCCGTAGGGAGTGACACGGGGTCCGTAGCCCGGACAAATTGACGCGCGATACCCGATGCCTCTGTATTTAGGGAAGACGAATTATTTGTCGGAATCAATAGGTATGTGGAACATGTAGCACACAATGTAGAAGTAGACCTAAAAATGCAACTGCATCTTGTTTTAAATTTTCGTTGTACTCTCTACAATAAATTACTCGGGAATAGTGCGTGAAACGGTTGAAATCAAATACTAGTACAGTGTCAAACACTTACCTTATCCCTTATCCGGCCATCAACACAACTTCGAATTACATTAAAACGAAAATGTCACGGTTTTTCATCTATTCTAATACATTTTCGGTACACAATTTGATTAACTGACACTGTTAGGGCCCTCACACACCTAAACATGCAAAATAGATTTTAAACGACTGGAAAATTTATTTATTTATTTTATTTTATTTATTTTATTATGTTAAAATGGCTTGTCACTGCTATAAACAAACGAACAAAAAACAGTTGAAGTGATAAAACGACAACACACGAGTACTTATATGGAGGTTAGGCAATCCTTACTAATATTATAAATCGGAAAGTGAGTTTGTTCCACTTTCACGCCGTAACTACTGAACCGATTGCTTTGAAATTTTGCAAACGTAAAGTTAGTAGTCCGGATTAAATAATAGGGTACTTTTTATCCCGGAAAAAAATGATATTCCCGAGGGAAAACAAAAATATAGGTTGCTTGATGGATGGATTTGAGATGGCGCTGTGAGTCCAAATTCCACGCGGGCGAAGCCGCGGGCGGAATGCTAGTGTGTAATAACTAACGATTAATGTGCAGCCGTGTATGAAGGGTTTAGAATAACATCTCTCCATTTGTTCCGTGGATGTCGTAAGAGGCAATTAAGGAAATAGCTTAAGGTATACTTTAGGCGACAGGCTCGCAATTTGTCACTATTGTATCTCTTAACCTAAAACCTAATAAATATGCTAAAAGTCGCTACGAAACGTGAAATAGTCTTGGTTTTGTCTACGTAGCGTTTTGTGTGGTCTACTCATCCTTTAAGAGAATACAGGCGTGATGTATGTATAGTAACGAGGGTAACTTGAAGAGCACCAGCTAAACATACAGTTGTCGTACAGTCAAGGAATTTAATTCATGAGCCACCATGGAACCAATTCACAGTAAAAGTCATAGTGACATCCCATTAATTATTAAGGGAAATCGTAATGATTTTTTCTTTGAAAAGGTTCTATGGTGGCTCATGAATTAAAGTCCATGACCGTACGTGGTCGCCCGTGGTTCTAATACTTTGTAAAAGCTAAATCATTAAATATCAACTCTTCAAAAATATTCGTGGCCATTTAGAACTCATTTTCAGTAATTTCCTTGTGTCGATCTCGTAATGTAGGTCTCGAAGCAATGCTGACACGATCTTAAAAATCTTTAAAACAAAAGTGTTCTACATTTAAAATCTATTTCATAATATCTATTTCATGCGAACATTATTTTAGCCACCACTGATGCATGCCACCTACTTACTTGTCTAATCCTACAGTATACGACACAATACGAGTACAGTCAAGGACTTTAATTCACAAGCCACCATGGAACCAATTCATAGTAAAAGTCATAGTGACATCCCATTAATTATCAAGGGAAATCGTAATGATTTTTTCTTTGAAAAGGTTCTATGGTGGCTCATGAATTAAATTCCTTGACCGTACCTACGTATGTAAAACAAAACCACGCATATTCTCAATTCCGTGTCGGTGTGGCGACGCCCTAACGCTACCTTGCGTGTCGCGAGGCGTGACTTATCACTGAATTATAAAGTGTATTAGGTTTGGGAATCGATTGTTAATTACTTGGGGTAATTACTGGATTGTGTGACGTCATTAGCATGAAGACGGAAGCTGTAGATTAGTAAATAACCTCACCTGCTCGCCGGTTTTACCATATTGTGGCGCTACACTTTCATGCGAGATTTCTAAGGGCGCTCACGTATCGTGTACCTACTGAAGTTATTCAATTTTTTCGACACAATTAAAGGTACACTTCTGTGTGGTGTCGGGATTTGAATAAAACGTTTCCGTTTCTCCCTCTTCTTCTTCGTTTGATGGCGTAAGATGCAACTGAGGAATCAAGATCAGGTATATTTAAGGTGAAAGGCTAGCAACCTGTCCCATACCCATAGAGGATAGAACCTATAGAGAAACAATGTTCGCAACCCCGGTCCGCAAATAGTTTGTTGATTTCAACATACTAAACGTCACCGTCACTGTCACAGAAACTGTACAGAGCCAATAACCGTAGAGAAAAAGGCACTAGCGTTACGCGCGATCTTGGACCGGCCAATAAGAGCACAGCGATCACTTCAATTGTTTTGCGGAATAATTTTCGAACAACCAAGATGACATTAGTACTCTATAGGTTCTATCCTCTATGCTTATACCTCACATTTAAACCTAAAATGCTGTTAAAAGAGGCACACACGTTTTTAATTCCGAAGTACAATTGCGATAGAATGCTAGCCAGTCGCTCTCAAAACATCTCTACCCTTTTCCCTTAGCCTCCGCATCCACGGAAAAGGTGTCATCTAAAATCGACACTACAAAAACACCAGTTAAAATACATGTCTACGTTCAACATGACCTCAAAGTGCAATACCACCAAATCTCTTCACAGAGCCGACTATCAAAACGCTTCAGACGTAAACGCCGTTCATTGACGACCGTTCGGTCGTAATGATCGCTGATTGGTCTATCACGACACCCATTCGTGGAGTCTACGAGTATGGTCGATGGTAGGTTAGGTTGTAACAAAGACTGTGAAAGCGCTAGTTGAAAGCTGAAAGCAGTCCTTTTAACCGTCTTAACACTTTACTAAGTGCGTAAACGTAGTTTCAAATGAAAGCTGTTGATCAGGCGCTTCGTTTGAAATACGCCACAAGTTGTTTGTCTGTGTAGAACCATGTTTATTTTGAATTTTATTGATCGATCCGTCGGCCGCTAAGTTCACACTTTTCCATCGACATCTTAATTTGGTCAGGTTATCACCGCCGCCAACTTTTGGCCGCTAACTTCACACCGGTGTCCTTTTAACTCTTTGTGGCTAATGTTAGCTCTTAAGAGGTGTGAAGTGAAAGAGCTAGGGGTTTCATACCCAAATGGTGATAAAGCAACCCTATTACTGAGACATCGCTGTGCGTCCGTCCGTCCGTCCGTCACCAGACTACATTTTGGGATGCTATAATTATAGATAGACTTGAAATTTTCACAGATTATGTATTTCACTGCAGTCTGCCCCGATGATATCGAGTTTTAGTTAGTGTATCTGTTAACGGAAATGTATGTAATCCGTCATTGTATACAATTCCTAGGAAATGTATGTAATCCGTCATTGTATACAATTCCTAGGAAATGTATGTAATCCTTCATTGTATACAATTCCTAGGAAATGTATGTAATCCTTCATTGTATACAATTCCTAGGAAATGTATGTAATTCCTAAAACCGTACGGAAATGTGTGAAAAAAATTACACATTTCACATTTCCTAGGAAACCTATACATTTCCTAAATCACAATAGGAAATGTAAAACATTTAAGACATTGGTGGGTACGCGGGGATAGCGGGACGTGGGGAGGGTATTGTTAGGTTAGGTTAGGTTGTGTTAGTTTAGATTAGGTTAGGTTAGGTTAGCATTTACTTTATACATTTCCAAATATGATATTGGAATTAGATACATTTCCGAGGAAATTTATACAATTCCGAGGAAATTTATACATTACCTAATACGATATTGGAATTATATACAATTCCGAGGAAATTTATACATTTCCTAGGATATCTAGTTTTCCAAACAATATTTTATACACTTCCTAAAGAGTATCGGAATTGTACACATTTCCTAGGATTTGTATACAATTCCTTAATTTCATACATTTCCGGTAACATATCGATTAATTGTATTACTAACACGTAGACATAACTACAGCGTTTACTAACGACTAAGCGACTTTTTCTGCAACTCAATTATTTAAAATAAACAATTTATTGCCAGATATTATAAGCGAAGGGCCAGAAGGAAATTGGACGCCAATACCTCTCATGCTGAAAGGACGCCTGTGCCTAGCACAGATTTAATCGAGTTTGAAAGTCAGTTTTCTCTCAAGGCCAAATGAGGCTTTTAAAACTACCCTCTAATGCATCCAACACTTACCCTGATATGAAAAGCAATGAAATCGAATGACTGGATATTTCACCGTATAATTTCTTCTCGATTTCATCTTGATCGCATCGTTCTGTCTCTCTTACACGCATGGTTTGTGCATTAGTTGGTAAGGGATGGAATGATGAGTAGGATTTCTAAAAGGGTTACGATAGTAGATTTGTTTCAGGCGGATGTATTACTAATCCCTAGGTTTGCATATGCCAAGATGGATTAGAAATTGTGAAGGATTATTATTAGATAGTAATTCGACACATAAATACATACAGTCAAGGGCAAAAATATGTAAACACCACAAAACCTCAAAAAAGGGTGTCACTTGTATGGACATAAATTAGGGAACATCAAAACGTGCATAAATATGTATTACGTTGTTGGCAAAATAAGTAAGTAAACAACAAATGCAATAATATGTCCTCACCAATCAACGCATAAATTTAGGAACATCATAAGTCTCATAAATATGTATACTTTCATATTATCGATGATATTGCGATGACAGGTTGCTAGCCCATCGCCCACAATACACTAACCCTTTCCCAGAGTCGACATCTTACGACAGCCACGAGAAGAAAGGGGGAGGTGCTATTCTAACCCTGCACCACACGGGCCAATAATTCGATGTACCTAGCTATTGATATTTGATTCTGATGACGTTGATTGATATTGATTCGAGATTGTAATTCGATTTGAAGATAAATCCTGTAATTATTATTCTCCGTGTGATGTCGAGTTCAGAATATCATCACCTATCCACTTTCTTCTTCTTTCGTAAGAGGTTAGGTACTGACATAAGTTATGCATGCACATGCTAGCAACTTATCACTAGTCCTTTATGTAAAAAAACTTAAATAATGCTAGAAGTGGAGAGGTGATATTCTAGCCCGACACCACACAGGGATCAGGAAAATGTAAAATAATATTTCGTAATCCAAAATTATTCGGGACCCGTAACTGCTATACGAGTTGGGGTCAATAACATATTTCAAGCTAAACCTTCTAATGAAACATCCTTTCTGAAATTAATTATTTCTGAAGGATTAACCACATTATGATTTTAATATATTATAGATATTAAGGTGGTATCAAGGGATGTTTAGGTAAGGGTGGGTTGCCTTTGAAAGCGAGGAGTAACGTTAGAAATTTAAACGGCTGGTAAACTCTAAACCGCATCTTCTAGCAGTATGTCACTAAATTGGTATGACGAGGTATAATAAGGTATCAGTTAACTAAAGCTGGCGCGTTCACAGTACTCACACTTGTGCAATTTCGCTAAACAGTATGTTTAAAATTAATAATTTTGACCAATTCGGGCAGACTTTTCATGATACGTATGCAGTGCAAAGTCTCGAAGCGTGCTAATGCACAGATACTACACAAATGCAATGCGTACGTCTGTTTTACGTGCCAGCTAGTTAACTGACCTATAAGCATACGTTATCTACGTTTAGTTTGTATTTACACAATTTTAAAACGAGACAAAACCGTGACTAGTTTACGTTTCGTGGCTTTTCTAACATATTTGGATGATTTCAAGTGATCAGGTAACAGTGACAGGTTGCTAGCCTGTTGTTTAAAACATAGCTTAACCTAATTCCTTACTCGCCTCATACGATATCAGCGGGGAAAAGGGGAAAGGTGTTGTTGTAAATCCGACACCACACGGAAACCAACTTCTAATACAAAATCCATACTAATATTATAAATGAGAAAGTGTGTTTGTTTCACCGTCTTTAACGACTAAACGGGGCAACGGATTGACGTGATTTTTTAGGTGGAGATAGTTAAAGGGATGGAGAGTGACATAGGCTACTTTTTGTCTCTTCATAACCCCCCACTTCCCTAAAATACTTCTTAACGCGAGCGTGGCCGCGGGCAAAAGCTAGTTACAAATAAAAATAAAAATCATAGGAACAGAACAATCGCCCGCTGATACTGGGTTGTAAACTTTACGGTTCTCGGAGCTCGCCTTGCGGGAAAAGGACCCGAGATTTGACGTTTAAGTTTCCAAAGCTCTGAAGATTTATTGGACGACCTCAGACTTGGACTCTCCACTGCACTTCGGTTGAAAGGTGGTTCCGTCGTTCTTTCTCTTAGGCCCTGCGCAGACGACAGACTATCCGCGACGGACTTTTTAGTCTGTGAAAATAGAACCTATGGAATTATGCTGTAACGCACACGACGCGCAAAAAGTTCGGCGCACAATGCATACAATCCACACAGACTTTTTGTGCGCCGCAGACTCGATCGCACAAAAGTCTGCGCTGCGCCTTAAAGAGCAGAGGTCGGACAGAAAGATACGGATTGGACTGTACCTATAGGCTAACAATCTTAAAACTTAGAAGTTGCACTGTTGCTGTTATTTTGAACAAACAGAACAATAAAATGTAAGGTGCTGGTTTAATTATTAATATTAATACAAGGTGGCCGAAAATTGACAGTAAATAATTTAACCAGTGGTCGGGTATAAGCGTCTGAAAACCTTTGCAAAATATTTCCTGATTTTTTTCATTATTGACCTTGTGGGAGACAAATGTTTCATCACTTTTCAGGTCATTGCGTCCTGTGTTTTACCTAATGTCCCGTACCTGCCTAAACCTCTTTCCTTAGTCCCCTCTTCCGACTACACGGAAGAAATTAAGAGGTGTATTTCTAAATCTGACAAGAACCGTCAAGTTCCAGTTAAAAAAGTAACAAATCGAAATACCCCTCTCGAATTCCCAAAGTGTCGCAACCAAACTACGAGAGTAGCTTCCAGTAATCCAAATTGATCCTGTAATTCTATTCCAAGTTTTAACACCGGGCCCTAAACACGGTTCCGTCTCGATGTATTTTTTATGCGGTTCAAATTGGAGTTTAGTCCTTTTTACCCACTGTGTAAGAGGTTGTAGGGTTCCGTAGTGAAAGGTTTCATAGATTTAAGCTCATACTGTTACGCCTCTTTCCTATAGGGGTAGGGTGAAACCACCTTGTTCCCTTTGCTATGTTCATGACATAACTCTGCTTCATCCACACTTATTAGTGTCTTCATGCTTGCTTGTCGGTTTCGGGTACTCTCGACCTGACTTGTTTCTAAAACGTCCGCGATTTGGTCACTAAACGTCCGTCTAGGTCTTTACCTTCCAATGCATGCACTCCGCGTATATTTCTTTAGTAAGTTTATCTTCTTTCATCCATCCTCTCTATTATGACCAAACCAACTAAGCATTTTTTTTCTATCCTATTCACTATATCTACTTTCAACCCAGCTCTTTCCCTCTCTGTATGGTTTTTCAAATAGAGAGGATTTAAGCTATTTACGGCTGTCGCCTGTCACCTACAGCATACCTAAACCTATAACCTAGGTCACCTCTAATGATATCCGTGGAAGAAATGGAGAGGTGTTTTTCTAAACCCGACATCACGCGGGTAAATTCACCGTTACGGAACCCATCATTTATATGCGGACCCGCGCCTGGCGAGATTCACCGACTGTGCATAGAGAGTGTTTTTACTGAATAAATAAGGGTTCCCTCCATAAATGTTTCGGCAAACAGAGATAATGAAAATAAAATCGTAATGTCAGGGATTTTGTTGAATAATTTGTATTATTTATGGGTCCGCGACGGGCTTCGTGTTTGTACTGCTCCCTTTGAACGTTAAGAGGATGTTTCTTGAATTGTGTTTTTCTTTTAGTGTTATCACATATATCACACTTGAATTCCTGGAAAAGGGTAGGCAGAGCAAACGAACCGCTACACAGATAAAACCATATAATATTTTTTCGTGGCCATTTATAGTATATTTTTTTGAGATTTTAGCTGCCAAGATAAAAATAACAATTGCTAGCTTGTCGCCTAAATTATACCTTAACTTATTAGCCGCCTCTACAGCATCTACGGAAGAAATAGAGATGAGATGACTGTGTTATTTTAAACACGACACCACACGACATGGTTTTATTGTGTGGCTCCTAAAAATGGCCTACAGACCAGCCCGAAACACGTAAAAATAAAAATAATGTAAATAAATGTTGTACAAATAAAAATACAAACAGGTCGCAAAAAATCAAGGTTTCAATTTTTTATAGTATATATTCGTATAGTTTTATTTTTAATCTTGATTTTATAGTCGTAATTTAATGAATGAGTAAAATATTAACCGGTCGCAAGTAAAAAGACCAAAATACAAAGACGGATATCCCAAAAGGGTTCTCATCAAACCTACTGCTGCCAACATGTTGAGTGAACCTCGACTTTAAGTCGTGACTTTTCTTATTTTCATTATAGAATCAAGCTGTCGAACGTTAGTTTTCCCACTTTTTCCGTGTAAAAAGTCCCTTCCCGTATTTCACGTACATTTTCCCTCAAATCCCCGAGCAGTGGGGGTAGTATGACAAACGCCGCCGCTTTATTACCGTCCAAATGACTTGGCCAAGTGCCGTTTACCGAATTAATGCGCGCAATCAGCCCGTGTGAATGCGAAACTTTTAATTACGACCCAACTTTAGCGAAATATATCGGCTTACTGTTTATATGTGGGTGAGACAAAGACTAGCGACTCGTCTCTGATAGTCTTCGTTTATCTAACCTAAACCCTAAAAAGATGGTTAAAGTGGCTACATACATACATCCGCCTCTTTCCCACAGGTGTAGGCAGAGACCACTTTGTTCCACTTGCTACGATCCTGACATACCTCTTTTGCTTCATCCACGTTCATTAGTCTCTTCATACATGGCTACGAGACGTGGAATAGTCATGGTTTTGATGTAACATTTCGTGCGCCCTACCTATCCTGTTTGGGAACATAGGCATTAAGGCATGATGTACCATCGAACCAATTGATTCCTGACCCACCATAGAACCTATTCACAGTGAACGTCATAGTGACATTGCATTGCTTGACAAAGGAAATGTTTATGACGTTTATTGTGACAACATTCTGCGGTGGGTCAGGAATCAGTTGGTTCGATAGTACGTACTTTTATGTATAAATTATATCACTTCATTTCTTCAATATACTCCATTTCATTATTTCATAAATATGTTTCATTTAACTTTTTTTATGATCACAAGATGGACATTAATTTACGGTCGATCCTATTCATTTCTGACCCACCGTGGAACGTTGTCACAATGAACGTAATAAAGATTTCCTTTGTCGAGCAATGCAATGTCACTATGACGTTCACTGTGAATAGGATCCATGGTGTATCAGGATCAGCGTACGCACCTAAACACGACAAAATCAGTTTATGATTACTAAGTAATCTTAGTTGAAAGAAACAATAAGTAAGTCGCATTTTCCACTTAAAACTTTAAGCAATCCAATAGACCCCTTGAACTAATTTACGCAAAAAAGTACTTGACCTTATTCGAAGTACAATCGTGGTCCGGGACGCTTCCAAATAAGAAAATGCGAAGGAAAACACTTTACGGCATCATGATAAAGCAATAATTGAATGCAAAGTACATTGTACTTATAATAAAGCTCTCTTTGTGTGTTAAAAGGTTTCCGAAATGTTATTTTGAAGGTGGTTTGGAGGATAACAGCGGCCGGACGCTTTCGACTAGTTTAGAAGACGCATCGTGTGTTTGTGTAAAAATGAATCTCCTTGGTCACAATATCGCGCGTGAACGACTGGACCTGTGTTAATTATTGTCTGAAAAACATTCATTATGAAGAATATAGAATCCTTACTAATATTATAAGTCAGAAAGTGAGATTGTTTGTTTGTTTGTTTGTTCCGCTTTCACGCCGTAACTACTGAACCGATTGCTTTGAAATTTTGCAGACATAAAGATAGAAGTCCGGATTAAATAATAGGGTACTTTTTATCCCGGAAAAAAAATTTATGTTCCCGAGGGAAAACAAAAATATAGTTTGCTTGATAGATCGATATCAATCGATGATAAATCGATATCGATCGATAGATGATAGATCGATGGCGCTTTGTGTCGTTTGAAACGAGAAATTTTCTTATAGTTGTGCTTTTGTACCGCAATATAACCGAGTTCCACGCGGGCGAAGCCGCGGGCGGAAAGCTAGTTTCAAATAAATTAAATTTCCTATTGTGTTACCATTTTCCATACACTTTTCATGAGGTACAAGATGAAAAAATACCAATTTTGTATGCCCTCCTTTTTTATCCTATTACTTAGAATGGAAAGTAATCGTGGTTGACTTTTGACCCACCATGGAATGGCGTAAAGATTTCCTTTGTCACGCCAAGCGTGGACACTATGTCGTTCACTGTAACAGGTTCTATGGTGGGTTAGGAATCAATTGCTTCGATAGAACTCAAAATAAAAACATGCCAGTACTCCAAATTGAAATCCCAAACCAGTACCGGCGAGTTTATTTTTTCTAAAAAAACAAATGAACCATGTCAATCGTAGCTCGTGATTTCGGCCAGTATTTTCAGTGAGCATTCGAAATTCAAATTTAATTTAGGCGTGACGTGTCTGGACGAGGGTTGGCGAGATACGTAGTTCCCGGCTATTTTTAACCTTTAATCAGAATGCAATGTTTTTTTAGATTTTCCAAGGTATATTTATGAAAATTGCTTGCGCGTTCAAATTGAAACTCGCTCGTTTCATGTTAAATGTAAAGAGTAAACATGAGCGAAACTTGATAAAAAGTGAATTGAAATAGTGTTGGTGGAGACTCGAGTTTTTAGAGTCTACTTTACTTCAAACCAAAGACTGCTGAATTGTTAAGTGAGTCGTGATTTGTCGTTAACTGAGTCGTTTGTTCATAACTCAAGTTATTGAAAACTATCTTATTATTATTCTGTGTAGCGTTGGCTTAGAATAACACCTCTCCATTTTTTCCATGGGTGTGGACTTGTGGAGGCGATAAAAGAAATAAGAAAAATACTATCCTTCAATGCCAATGAAATCAGATGTTGTTATTTGTAAGTAAGTAAGTAAGTAAGTAATTTTATTGATTAACATAAAAGGCGTAATACATGAAATAAATCCTGGCCATTGCACTGATGTGCAATCAGATGTTGTAATTAGTATTGTGAGCTGCCCAACGTTTGGCAATAATAGTGTGTGGCGAAAATGTGGGTAGTTGTGAACCGCTGTCAGCTATGTCAAGCAGTCGCGCTGAAAGAGCGACGCACACATTGCTTGTCTATCCCGATGATGGGTCACGAATTGGCCTGAAACAGACTAAGCTAATCGCGATATGAAACTTGATTGTATCCTTGAAATATTCATGCTCTCGTCACGTTTGTGTGCTCTACCTACCCCGTTTAAGAACATAGCGTGATTGTATGTATGTAACTATTTATGAAATAAATTCAGTGTTATTTACCCTAAATTTACTTGGTCCTTTTGCCTTTCCGTCGTCGGGTGGCGTCACCCTTTCAGAGTCTTTGAAATCTCGATTTTCCGTCAATAATGTATGGAAATGTCTTGACAAAGGTAGCAATTTGGAGGTCGGTTCGTTGCGTCCGAAATTTGGCTTGATTTTTCGTTTTACTGGTTATGGACTCGTGTTTTATTTATTTATGTATAGTTGTGGTGTCGAGTGTTGAATAAGAACAATCCTTTTCCTCCGTGGATGTTAAACGAGGCGGCTAAGGAAGGTTAAGTTATATTTTAAGCTAACAATGTGTCACTGTGATAATGTACTTACTACATATTTAACTTAAAAGTTGGTGAGTTCCTTTATTCCGTAAGAATAAATAAATGGTGTAGGAAATAGGCTACAATAATAATACCTACAATGTTTCTTAATTAAAATTAAAACTAAAATAAACTTTGGATTACCTTGACCAAAAATGACCAACGTAATATGCCATGATTTTGTCAAGTGTTTCTTATGCTCTACCTACCGTAATTGGAAAACAGACGTAATGTTATGTATGTATGTAATATCCAAATTCGTAATAACAAAGACGTTACTTAGATTCCATGCATTTTTTAAAAAGTCAACATAGTATTGTATTGTATGACTCTTTATTGCACATAAAATAGTTACAGAAAAAACAGGATACAGGATTACAGCTTCATGTACAAAGGGGAACTTATCCCCGAGGGGGTCTCTACCAGTTAACCTTCAGGCGATTGACAGGATAAATGGAAATGAGTAAACATACAAAAAATAAGCAAATATATCCTAATACATAAACATTACATTCTAATACACACAAATAATTACCACTATTATAAACACAACAACATCATTAAAGACAACAACAATTTTTTAAATCAATCAAATTTAATACTTGTAGCGTCGAGCTTAGTATAACACGATAGTTTTCCCACTGACATATTACAGTATATCTTCATCATTGAAGATGGTGATAAAACGTAAAATCACGTCAAACGTTATGCCATCTTCCGGGTTAAAATGGCCGCCAGGTTATGAGAAGCGTTATCTCAACCGTCTGTAATAAGAACTCGAGAAAGTGGAGACATTTTCTGGGAGGTTTTATTTAATTTCATGTTTGTATGCGGGCGTCGGGGACTGTTGCTAAATTCCTTATTTTTTCATTTCGGTGTCTCTAAGGGTCCTATGGTTCCTAAGTAAGTTTGTTTACCTTTAGTGCGGATGATCGTGCCTCGGCTCCGCTCAGCTTTCAGAACAAGTTCTGCCCATTACAAATGCAGTATTTTTTTCTGTCAATTAAGAGTTTGGGGTTATTAACGGGGAAACGTTACTTAGTTTTAAAACCTTAAAAGTTTTGTAGACACTTTTACCATAACGTACGAGTTTCAATTTAGATAAAAGAGTTATAAAAGTGACAGGTTACTAGCCCGACGCCTAAAATTCATTTTACCATATTTTCCTTAGTCGCCTCTTACGATATCCACGCAAGAAATTGAGAAATATTATTCTAAACCCGACACACACACACACAGAGGACGTACACATTCACAATAAGACCAATCATTCGAGCGCTACGAATTGGCCGCGTTTTGGAGTTCATTGCTTTTTCACGATGCGTTGTAGTTTCATCAAGCGTGACAAATGCAGCAATGAATAGTCAAAAGCGTTCAAAATCGCGGCGTATTCGCTCCTTCTGAACACTGAACAGGGTCTAAGCGTGTTCAAATACCGTCTGCGCAGATGCCATTAAATAATGCCGTGTACGAGCAAATAGACAAGGTCGTAAAAATTACATTTTTCCACACACATGAGCGAATACCAATTACTGCGACGTTGGCGCGCCGTAACCGAGACGAGCGCAGACAGCTACCCACGGTACAATCTAGGGCTTCCGATCCCGGGATCCCAAGTATTGCGGAATCCCGCGCCATTTTCCGACCCCGCGTGATGCGGGATTCGCGGGCGTTGCGGGACTGATAAAACGCGTGCATGCGATGTCTTTCGGAATCATTATCAGATAAAATTGAAAGCTGACAAACTGAATAATGTTATAATTAATCAGGTTGATCTCGTACTAAGTAATACTTTAATACATCTGTAGTTAGATTAAGCAAATTTTTTGTTATAAATGGTTATATTTATGTGAATAATTTCAATATTACTATGCTGGATCCTGCAAATGCCGCAATCCTGCGGGATTTGAATTCGTAGTTCTGTAAATACCGAGTTTGAATTCAGGCTGCTAGATTGGAAGTCCTACTACAGTCAACTATTCCGATGAATTATATGCCGTAAGAGAGGCACACGAACATATGGCTCAAGGCAATTGTTCGAGCGTAACAACCGTCTCATTTATCTGGCTATATTTTGTACGAATCGTCTGCAGATTTTGTCGTCGTTTTCAACTGTTGTTAGAGTTCCTGTTTTTCTTATGGATACACGTAACTACGCGATAATTTCAGAATATTCTTCCACATTTTCAAAAAAGTTTCCAGGTAAGGTTGACACGCTCGAATAATTGCCCCCTTGACGGTAAACGTGGCACTGGATTTTTTTAATTCATGTGCTCTGCCTATCCCTCTCGGGAATACAGGCGTGAGGATATGTATGTATGTATGTATGTTGACGGTATGGTGATGCCAATTCTTTCGTGGATATCGTAAGAAATTACTAAGGAATTGAGGCATAGTTTGGGTGACGAACTCAACCTGTCACTATTAGGTATAATATTTTTTCTAACACAGACACCTCTGAGGTGGTTGTTCGTCATTTAATTTATTCTTTAACATTCATGTATTTACCTACTTACCTACTAAATGTTACCAGAGTAGAGTGTACTGACCGTTTTTAGTTCCACGCACGGTAGAATTATTCCCAGCAAAGACATTTCCACTTTGCACGGCAAAATGGAAATTGAGAAACAAGCAGAATACCCGGGAAATCACATTAACTCTTCCGGAATTGAAGGTGACAAAAAATATAGAGAAGCCAAGCGGAAATATGAAATGTGAATGTAATTTTGTTTGCAATTTTTCGTTCCGGAAGCGTTTTTAGGAACAGTATTATGTAAACGATATACTGTGGCCTAGTGTATCAAAAGGATTAACCAAAAGAGTTACTAGCGTAGTTTTTTTAACCTAGTCAGTATGAATTCCGTAAGGTAAAAGTACCAATGCTCGACGCGTCAACGCCCATTAGATGACACCTGTCACTTGTCTTGCTATGACAAAAAGGTTGCAAGTGCCAAGTATTGGGTCAGTGTCGAACACAGGGACGCTTACCTTACTTCGATTAAGGCGACTATGGAAAAACTATTTCAGGTTTCGTAGCCACTTCTGGGATTTCTCGTGTATTTTTTTTACGTCACGCCTGAATTCTAAAAGGGGGTAGATAGAGTACACAAAAAGCTACTACATAGACAAAGCCATGGCTATTTCACGTTTCATAGCCACATCTAGCATATATTTTAGGTTTCAAGTTAGAGGTATAATGACAGAATGCTAGCCTGTTTCCTAAAATATACTAAGTATACCGAAACTTTCCTTAGTCGCATCTTAGGTCATCCAAAGAAGAAATGGAGAGGTGTTATTCTGACCTGAAACCGAAATATACACACCTACATACATATTCTCACGCCTGTATTCCCAAGAGGGGTAGGCAGAGCACATGAATTCAAAAATCCAGCGCCACGTTTAGCAATTTCAGGGTAACCAGATGGTTAAACGTGATATCGCATTGACAGGTTGCTAACCCATCGCCCATAATACACTAACCCTTTCCCAGATTCGACTCTTACGACACCCACGGGAAGAAAGGGGGAGGTGCTATTCTAACCCGGCACCACACGGGTTTAACCGAAATATAAAGCTTACAATGTAAGTTTGTGTCACCAATATTTATCTATACAATTCCTAGCAACACAATCCTTGGCGTATACTTATGACAAAATTAAGTGCCAGTTATCTGCTATACAATATTGTACCTTAATTGAATGTTTGACATTTATGAATAGAACTGCCCTTTACCAGTATCAAAATAATAGCCGGTCCAGACACCCTCAGGAATAATAGAAGGACTTTAGTAGGATTATACCTGGAATATGTTGGGGATGGGTAATGGCCGCATAGTTAAAGGTCAATGTGTTCGACATGACGACTAAAGCTTACAGCTGTCAAAGAATTATCAGACAATTGTTAGGTGGGCATGTTTGAGCGTTTCAACCATTTAATTTTTCCGATCATATTTTTCTATTGTTTCTTTAAAGTTCTTTTGTCGTCGACTTTGTGCTAAAGATAGAGTAGTGCATCTTTTTAAAAAGTACTTCGGAATCACAATCGGAGAAACTACTTTTTAGTCAAGTGTGCGTTGTGGAAAAATACACTTTTAAAAATTGTGCACCTTTCGTGAAAGTCCACTAGATTGCATTTTATCCAAAAGTGCATTTTCTTTGAAGGCTCACTCTTAGATAAAGTTCGCTTTTAGAAAAAGTGCCCTCCTAAAGGCGAGCCCTTTTAGAGAACGTGCACTTTTGGAAATGTGCACTTTTAGAGAACGTGTACTTTTAAATAAAGCACACTTTTGGTGAAAGCGCCAACTAAGGGACATTGGTTGACAACCCAAACCCGTGTTAATTACTTAAATTGAGCCGTCAAACGGTACGACAATCCCTTAATCAAAGTCTAATCCTTTCCCAATCTTAATAAAACTTTAACAATCTCACACCGTCTCCTACAAACTCGTAACTGAATTAAACGACGGTCGAGCACCAATTTTGTACAGAAATCGAAATCCAATGTAACTGGAATGGAGTGAATTGTTTCAAAATACAGTGTTTGCATCGCCCGATTAGATTCTATTGGCTTTACTTTATTTGCTAATTGATGTGATTGGATTTAACTGTCGAAATCGGACGGTTTTAAAGCTACTTCTGTTAGTTAGTGCATTGCATACCTACTAGTTTTTACTCGTGACTTCGTCTGAGGATCTTTAGGACCTCGCTGAGATTTTGGGACATTTATAGCATTTACTACCTATACATAGATGAGGAACACATAGTCTCAATGCGTTTAGACGCAGTTAAAATGAATTAATATTGTCACATTTTTTGTGAGTCGAAAATTAACCACACAAATGCAACCGAAATGTACCTAATTTTTACAGTACCTACTTAACTGCGTCTTACCGTAGGTACAAATTTTTGGACCTCAACCACATAGGTACATAGTCGATCGAGGTGGTATAAAATTAAATAACTAACTTAAGTAAATAAGTTTACCATTTGCACAAATAGATGTCTGTGTCCTTCTATTATGTAAATTCTAAATAGTGGTAATCGTTTGTCTGCCTCAGAAACTATAAATGGCTTTAAAATTTATGCGAATATTTAAAAGCTGGAGAAACAATACTAGTAAAAAAGGCTATACTCATTTATTCTCCTTTCGTTTCTCTTTTGGAGACTAAATTACTACAAAGGTCGTTTTGTTTAGTTCGTTTGAAGGTCTTTCTCACATGGAGCTAATTTTATTAACCTATTACAAGTTTTTATTTTATTTAACTTCACTTGTGTAGTACACTTCACTTCACTTGCAAGTACCTATGTTTACAAATCTTGCAAGGAAGATTAGAACCACTTCCAATAGACCGACTGAGCTTAAACTCAGGATAACTACGTAACTATAAATACAATATTCCGGCAGTGAACTTCTGGTGGCCCAGCCGGGACTGTCTCCGACGGAGGGAACTCTTCAACGGTTGGTCTGATTGACTTGAAATCTGGTGCACATAATCTGGGGTGGATGACAATGAAGTACAGTTGGCAAATAGTGCAGTCGGAAAAAAGCTTGTATCAACAATGACATTTTTGTTGGTAAGCTTTATTATTTGCATCTTTCGCTAAATCTTTCAGGCATTGAGGTGTAAAGTCAGCGTCTGATACATGGTTACACTTTGGTACTTTGTCACTGTGGTCGCAGTGACAATTTCATGCGAGAGTTCAAATATGAGGTTAATTAGAAAAGGTACTAAAGTGTATACATGGATCAGACGCTGACTGTACACTGTTTCACGGTACACAATATTACACAAAAACTATATTTACCTGCAAACACGAAATAAGCCTCGCTTGTTTCTTTTTACTTGGCTGCCAATTGTCAAAGGTGAAATTGGAAAACAAACACACAATAAAACTTCATCGAAAACGCACGTCACGATCAAAGCTGGGGCCGCGAAGCATGGAATAGTCATCGTTTTATCTAACGTTTATTTGCTCTGCCTACTCCATTAAGGAACAAGGGCGCGATTTTAAACATAAAACTACCGAGTCTCACTCATAGGTGAATAAGTGGATAGTGCGCGTCTATCCGTAGTTCCAGATGATTGGACGCGAATTGGCCTGAAACATGTCGAGCTACATACATACAATCACGCCTGTGTTCCCAAATGGGTAGGCAGAGCACACGAATCGTGACATAGACTTTACATCACGCTTCGCAGCCACTTCTAGCGTGGATTTAGGTTTGCAAAGACGTAGAATAGTGACAAGTTGCTAGCCTGGCGCCTATTTCCTTAGTCGCCCGCCTCTTACGACATCAACGGAAGAAATGGAGAGGTATTATTCTATCCCGACACCACACGGCATATCAAATCTCGAGATAAAAACGTGAATTGATGTCGAGCAAATTTCGAGGTAAAAAAGTAAGTTGATCCATTTTATTTCAAAGACGTGAAATGTATGTATTTTATTACCTAGAATATCGACATAATGACTAATAAAACTGAGAGTTCTGAGCTAGCAAACCGTAATACAACACTACGGTATGCCGTCGGAATGTAATTTGCCCATTGCTGAGTGGGAGCCAGTGCCGTCTATAGTTGCTCAAGTATTTGCCTACGCCCTGTTGCTATGGGCATACATACATGCATATAGGCAGAGCATACGAAACGTGACGTAGACACACGCTTCGCAGCCACTTCAAGCACATTTTTTTGGCTAAAAACGATATGCCCGACCACTGGTTAAAATATACATACATACATATTCTCACGCCTGTATTCCCAAGAGGGGTAGGCAGAGCACATGGATTCAAAAATCCAGTGCCACGTCAAGCAATGTCAGGGTAACCAGACGGTAAAACGTGATATTGCAGCGACAGGTTGCTAGCCCATCGCCCACAATACACTAACCCTTTCCCAGAGTCGCTTCCTACGACACCCACGGGAAGAAAGGGGGAGGCGCCATTCTAACCCGGCACCACACGGGTTAAAATATTTATGGTCAATTTCCGGCCACCCTGTATATGTATGTATGTGCAAAGCAAACTAGCCTCCCCGTCTTCACAGGGTTCTGAACTCGCGTTTTACCAATTTACCCCATTCATGTTGAAGTTATTCAACAGAACCACTACCATAGGTCGCTATGCCCTTTATCTACATCCGTAGGTACTTATTATAATAGGTATGCCTACCATAATGTTCAGACGAAGTAAACCCGAAGTAAGGCCTACATAACATTGATTGTAACTACATGACAAGACATTATTTAATATCATTGAATATTTTTCAAAATTGTTATTTGAATGTACATAAAGTTATGTACACGACTGTACATAATCAACCGTTAAAATACTTGTGATTCTTTACGAAATTTGCCTTTACAGGCTCATTTAATATACTTACATTCGTCAAGAAACGCGTCGGTTTAGTTTGCGTATTAACGCGAATAATTGTATGGAAACTGTGTCGACTGCGGCAGTTGTGCAAACATGCCGTTTTAGACTCTGTCTTAGTTTAACGCAGGCGAGAGTGACTCGTGATTTGATCGTAATGTTGACACCGAAGGTAGGTACTGATTTTTTTCGCCGTTCGCTAGCGAATACGGTCACCGTGAACTCGTGGTAGTGGTGCTAGTTCCTCACGCGCCGACTTCGACGTCCATTTGTTAAGTTCAGGCAATACGATTAAATGCCCCACAGTCGTCTTTAATTCAGTACGTCACCATCATCTACCCATGACTGTCGACAGTTAGATCTTTAACGGTCAAATCATTACACATCTATACTAATATTCTAAAGCTGAAGAGTTTGCTTGTTTGTTTGTTTGAACGCGCTAATCTCAGGAACTATTGGTTCGAATTAAAAAAAAAATTTTGTGTCTGATAAACCATTTATCGAAGAAGGCTTTAGGCTATATAACATCACGATATGACCAATAGAAGCGAATAAACACTGCAAAATGTGCAAAAAACGGGGGCAATCGCCCAAAGTCACTATTCCACGCGGACGGAGTCGCGGGCACAGCTAGTTTTTAAGTATATCCAAGGTGTCAGCACAAAAGGTGAAACCGTTTGCTTTGAGAACATTAAATATACCAGGTGGCCGGATGATGGATGAAAGAAGATTGACTAAACAGATCTATGCTGGAAGTGTAAATGGATGTGTTGGGAGGGGAAGACCTAGACGGACGTTCCGTGACCAAATCGCGGACGTTTTAGAAACAGGTCAGGTCAAGAGTACCCGAAATCGACGAGCATGTATGAAGAAACTAATGAATGTGGACGAAGCAAAAGAGGTATGATAGATAGATAGATAGATAGATGTCTTTATTTCCTTTTGAAAATTAAATTAGGTACATTAGAAATGTCAAAACATAATAAATTCACAAAAGGATCGTCAAATGAGTAAATAATAAAAATTAAATAAAAAGAAAAATGTCAAAATGTGAAAACAAAAACTACAATTATGTAGCTATATCATTATACAATAAAAATAAATGTCAATATAAAAATAAAATAAGAAATTCATCATACAGGAAACAGTGAATCACGCAATGTGAGATTGTCACAAATTATTATTATTATTATATAATACAATGTCAATAAAAATAAAAAATAAATTCAAATAAAAGATAAGAAATTAACATGTCATGGGCAAATAATTAATAATTATTGAATAAATTCTTTTAAGGAATAAATTGACATATCCAACAATAGTTTTTTCAGTTGGCAGCCAAATATTTGGTCAGAACTAACATTCTTTAGGTCAGCGGGTAGTCTCTCATACAATCTGGGTCCTAAAACGCGCGGGTTTTTATCAAGAAGCGCCAACCGCCTCGGCACTGCTTGCAGCCGCCCGGTCTGGCGGGTGATTCTGCCTGGGTTATTTACGCGTTTAAAAGAATCTATATGTCAGGAACGTAGCGAGTGGAACAAAGTGGGCTCTGCCTACCCCTGTGGGAAAGAGGCGTGACGGTATGTATGTATGTATGTATGTAGGTGGCCGGAAATTTACAGTTAATGTTTTAAGTGGTCGGGTGTAGGCTTCTAAAAACCCTTGTGAAATATTTCCTGAAAATTTTTCTTTTCGCGCTTGTGAGGGACAAATGTTTCATCGCTTTTCAGGCCAATGCATTTCGACGTAACGACACGCTTACGATACGATTTTGCTCACGACTCGAGCGCGAATGGGACGTGCATTACTGTTCCTATTCTTACTACGACATACATCAGACAAAAGGCGA
Organism: Adoxophyes honmai; assembly: GCA_005406045.1. Taxonomy (NCBI): domain Eukaryota; kingdom Metazoa; phylum Arthropoda; class Insecta; order Lepidoptera; family Tortricidae; genus Adoxophyes; species Adoxophyes honmai. The sequence continues at coordinate 3,083 of BHDV01069807.1, read as the reverse complement.
TCCTTAGCAAGGAAATTGAATATCTTGGGATTCCACGGCTCTTTGTGCTCGCGCTGGCCGAGGTTAGAGATTTTACTGCGCTGTCATATTCTATGGAAGCGTTGAAAACCTTCTCTTACAACTCTTATCGTAGACAAGAAATAAAAGCTGGTGTGCTACGAAGAGGCGTATCTCCGAAAGACGTATGATGGTGCTTTACGTAATGCTTGTAGCACACGAAACACTATATATATATAACCATGACTATTGCACTCTTGGTAGCCACTTTTAGCGTAATTTCTAGGTTTTGAGTTAAGCGGTGAAATAGTGACAAGCTGCTGGACAAATTATTTCATATTTAGTAGCCACTTTCAGATAATAGAGCTATAAAAGTGACAGCTCTATTATCTGAAAGTGGCTACTAAATATTTACTTTGCACTTTGTTCTTTTTTTGAAACCTGTCTGTACCTTATGTTCTTTTGTACAATAAAGAGTTTTTTACTTTACTTTACTTTACTTTAAATATGAAATAATTGTTTTTTACCTGTGTAACATTCCGTGAGCTTAGCCAACTCCATTTGGGAATACAGGCGTGATATACATTATGTTATGTGTATGGTATCCGACACGCTCTTAACTATTATTTCCGTTGCCAGAAAGACACGAAAATAGTTTCAAAAACGGATCACTATTTCGAAGCCAGCTCTAGGTGGGAGCTTAAAAATGCATTCCGGAATTACAGGCAGTGTGGCTCGTAATTCCTTTACCATTCGCAATTTCGCTGCCCGGCGCTTTGTGGCTTAAAGCGTAGAAAAAAGTAGTTGTAAAACGCAATTTTTTTGGATTCGGATATCTTTACATACTTACATACATACATGAATGTCACCTATACTGTTATCAAGCGTGATGTATGTATGTACAGAAATAATCCTCTGAACAACTTTCGACTAAAGCCTCGAGAACATTAGCATCGCAATTATTGTAAACACAAACGTAACGAAGTAATTTAACTAATTATAAATTGAGAGTTTGTTTGTTTGTAAAACGCCTAAGGCGCGTGTCACAAAATGCCGGGGTTTTTTTTGACGGAACACTGGATGTTTAAAACTTCACAATAACTTTATAATTTACGATGAGACAAACGGCCATGTATGGCGTAACGCACACAGGATCGATTTTAATTTCTTACATACTATGAGACTCACTTATAAAGGAAAGGATACACTCGTAAAGAAAATGACGCGATTCTAGATAAACGGAAAGTTGGTTTTGCCTCGCTTTGCAAATATATGAGAAATGTGACTTAATTATATATTTTGATTACGCAGACTATAAATTTGTTATTTTAACAACTTTAAGGGACCGATGACCTCATGATTTGGTATCAATTTCAATTACATATAATATATGTATGACTTTTTGTATATATTATATAGGTACAAGTTCGTGAGATAAAAAGGATCTCGACAGACAGAGAAATGGAAGTGATCTCTTTATTCCTTTAGAGGGTACAGAACTACGGATCAGAATAATTAAAGAGTCAGACGTCAACTATCAATCAAGGAGTAGTTTATATTCACCGATAAGCATTTATAAAACCTTCATTTTGTAGAATATTTTTCGAAGAAACTGTTTCTAATTATGAAGTTTTAAATAGAAAGAACAATTACGCCAAAATACACAGAAAATATACATTGCTGTTGAAGTACCCAAATATTTCGGGAGAAGACACATTTGACGCGCAATGAATAACGAAGCAAGCGAAATAACCACGCTTCTACAACTCGATCGTGGCCTGTGCTCTTCGTCGCCGGACTTGAGTTTGTAGTGAATGCAGTGTGTGAACCAATTGCAGCTGTTTATTCTACGTGTATTAGTGTGCGTAATTTAGGTATGTATCTATTAATATTGTTGATGTAGTGGAGGTGATTGGTGGGAGACAGGTGGCGACGCTGGTTTTCAAACAAAAGTGTGACTTTTGCCTAGCCAACCTTCTTTATTCTGATCCGTGTACAGATCCCTAAAAAGAAAAGTACTTACACCAACTTGCATGATATTAATAAAGTAGATAGTCCATTTCAGTGGCCTCCTGCGGCCTCTGGGGCATTCGGAGTATTAATGTTTGTTTGTTTCGGCATGAAGACACTCCTGGGATCCATGATGAGTGATGAGCTAGCTTTGTTTCAACAAATGCTTAAAGTAGCGAAGTAACTAGGGATTGCTATCCGGAGAAATGGATCCGGTCATCCGGCGAATCCGGCATCATTTAACGGTTACCGGATCCGGTACTAATATATCGGATCCGAAGATCAGATCCGGTGTTAGCATTTTGAGAAACAACAAAAGAAAAATGATTTGATGTGAAGTCGAATTGTTGGGTTTAAGTGAGACACTATTGATTTCCCATGTGGTGCCGGGTTAGAATAGCACCTCCCCCTTTCTTCCCGTGGGTGTCGTAAGAGTCGACTCTGGGAAAGGGTTAGTGTATTATGGGCGATGGGCTAGCAACCTGTCACTGCAATATCACGTTTAACTATCTCGTTACCCTGAAATTGCTAAACGTGGCGCTGGATTTTTAAATGCATGTGCTCTGCCTACCCCTCTTGGGAATACAGGCGTGAGGATATGTATGTATGTATGTATTTGGTCAACGAACGTCGTCTTTAAACTAGTCTGTCCGTTGACTGCCACCCAGTGAGGCTGTCGCTCGCCTCCTAACGTGTTTTATACTTTTGCAGTCGCCATTATGTAGCATGCAGTAAACGACGTTTTGTAACATAATAAAAAATAAACATAGCGTCCTATTCCCTGCAGGCAGGATATGCTTGTTGGAGTAGGTAGAGACAACAGAGCGCCCTTCGCTTCTGTTCAGACATACTTCTCTCGCTTCACTTACTCATCCCTCTCGTCATAAACGCTCGACGATTTCGGGTACTTTTAATTTGGCCCTTTTTTACGTCGCCGACTTACGATACGACTCTTTGTAGTATCTGCTTAAAGCACATAGCTAGCTTAAATCACTAGAAATTACATTTCAAACGTACGAGTAGATAGCACATTTCTGGACATCAGAGCCAACTGGTCGTATGTCCAATTTTGGCGA